>JARFNW010133658.1:0-20656 GCA_031763155.1 Dirona albolineata | reverse complement strand
GTGAGTGAGTGAGTGAGTGAGTGAGTGAGTGAGTGAGTGAGTGAGTGAGTGAGTGAGTGAGTGAGAGAGAGAGAGAGTTAGTAGTGAGCAAGTGAGAGAGTAAGGTAGACAAGACAGATTGTAAAAGCATAATACTACTATAAATATAAACTTGACATGTGTTTGATCCTGAACCAGATTCAAACTGTTTATCCAGTGTTTGTTGGGTGTTTATGTTTGTAGGAATTGTCAGGCCTTTGCCATGTATCTCTTAACAGTTGATCTTAATGGACAGCTCCTGGTGATGATGATCAAGAGGAGTTGAGGGAATTGTTTACTTTTACATGTTCGCAATTGTTTATTATTATATGAAGCAGCCCATGCTCTTCTTCTGGTGGTGTTGGTGGGCCTAGTGGTGGTGACGTCACCCGACTCAAGATTAGATCAAGAGTAGAGGTCTCGATCGAGTGGGAATCTTGGCACAGCTAGCGATGTTGTGTCCTTGGGAAAGAATTTAATTAAATACACATATTATTTTCTTCACTTGACTCTGGTGTGAATATATGCGTACCCAGCTTTCGTCTAGGAAGAAAAAGATATTGTCAATATGTTAGTATGATGTGCCTATCAATATGCAGTGATGTATGCGCCTCATTTTTACACCTGGATAGAGTGGGGCAACCAGAGTAACGTTTTTTTTGCCCAAAAGAAAAACAATGAAGTGACTGGGATAGGATTCGAATCCATCTTACTTTTTATCTTACCTTTTTATCTTGCCTTATTGTCTTATCTTTTTATCTTACTGTTTATCGTATAGTATCTTTATATCTTATCTTTAAAGATGTATCATGTAAGCCATTGACTGACATAATTTGTTTCTTTTGTTTTGTATCTCTCCCCCTGTTGCCAGATCCATTTATACCTGAGAAGGTGCTAGACTTCAAATGGGCTTTCACCTCCTTCGGATTCCTGTACATCTACCACTTCTTGCCCTTACAGGTTCTGGCTTATGTAAGTAGTATGTGACAGGCAGTGGGCTGGTGTGAGTGAATGGGCGACTTGCTCTGTATTTAATGGAACCATTTATCACAATTTCTTACAATATTGAAGATGGTATTTTTGTCAATAAAACCATCTTCAGCCAGGTCATTATTGCATATAATATAGTTTAGCTGAGCGCGCCTGAGAAAAGGTGACCACAAGGTCAGTATAAATCGGTTCAGATTTGTGTGTGATGGCGAAGATAAAAGGAGAATCTTTAACGCACTTATTTAAAAAAGAATCATGTGTTGTTCTTACCCCAGGGACAAATCGTCTCTGTCTCGGGAACCCTTAGGTCTATTATAACTGTTTGAACGGTATATGATCACCAGGAATGCCTGCTGTGTATTAGAATATTTAAAAACTTTTTAAAAAAGAAGTTTTTTTCAAAGTTGTGTCCCTCTCTAATGAATATTAACATGGTCGTTTCACCCGTGACAAGAGTGAATGTATTCGTTCAATATAATGAACAATGTAGTCATCTGTATATATTTATTCCTGATGCAAAGACTTTCTAGCCGTGTGTTAGGTGATGAACGGTGTAAGACCTCATTGACATTTGGATTAACTTCCATTTGTCATGTGCACCCTTCAGAGCTTGACATATGGCTGCTTATTGCGGTATAAAGGGGACTCAATAAACAACAACACACATATTGGTTTTGAAATAGAAACTCTGATTCTCTCTTTGTTTGATTGCAGATGTCTCAGGTCAACCTGAACAATATGCTGTGCCCGGCCGTGTCCGACCCGTTCCACGGCAAGTACTATCGTCTCTTCGCCATTTGCCACCAGATTATCCTCATCCCCACCCTCGGGAAAGTGTTCGTCATCATCGCCAAAGCATTCGACATCCTGCCCAGCAACGATCTCCCCGACGCTCCGCTTCGCGAAGTCTTCAGCAGTTGCAGTCAGGCGACCACCGTTCGCTCTTGCGACTGCCCGTGTGACGAGCCGGCACCTTGTTGCCCAACGAAGCTGCCTTCGTGTTTCCCGGTGCCGTCTTCGTGCTGTGCCACAGCCCGCACCGATAATAAGAGCAGCCACAGCGTGCTGCACACGTGTGATAGCAACGTCACCGGCACGTGTTGCACACAGGGATCAGCCGCCACAAACTCAGTCCCTGTCACGTTGTCTGGATGGAACGGGAGCACGTCCACTTTATGTAACAGTATGCCGGGAAGCGTCGGGAGTGCTAAGCCCTGCATGAAGGACACTGCAGGTGCCATGGACCACGATGACGTCGACGATAACGATGACGCGTCGAGGGCCTCCGCCGCCCGCCACCACCGGAAATGCAATTCCAACTGCAGGAGTGGAAGTAACCCCACGCACGTCTCGGGGCCCACACACGTCTCCGGGGAGGGGGATTCAGGGTACGGGGGTTACGTCACCAGGAGGTTGGTCAACGGCAAGGCCGTGTCCGCTAATTGTGCTGACAGCATCGCCGCGCAACCAGAACCTTGCGGAGCTTGTGATGGTGGCAGTGGTGGTAGTGGTGGTGGGGGTGGCTGCGGTGGTGGTGGTGCTAATTATGGAGATGATGGGAACAGTGAGGACATGGGACAAATGAGCATGTCAGAGTTGGATGGTAGAAACGGGCACGCCAAGAGTTGTTGATGACGACGGTGAATGGGATGATGATGGTGATTTATAATGATGATGATGGTGAGGATGATGATGATGATGATGGTGGCGGTGGTGGTGATGATGATGATGATGATGATGATGATGATGAGGATGATGATGTTGTTGTTGGCTAATAATAGTGATGGATTATGATAACAATCTTGAGGATGATGAAGGGGAAGGTGATGATAATTTTGATAATGTTGGAATTTCCAAGAAAACATAACATGCCTTCTTTTTCCAATGCCCTCCTTCTCCCTCTTCTTTATCTCATACCCCCCCGACCCCTGTACCCCTTTCTCCCTTTCCCTTCCCCCTAAATCCCAAATTTGATTCCTTCCATTCAATTTTAAGTAGCACTTACTATTATTATAATTATTACTGTTATTATTTTTACACTAAATCAATAATTCAATAATTACAATATATGTTGTTTGTCCTTGTATGATGAGGTCGGTGTTGCAAGCATACCCCACCCCCGCTCCTCCTTCCCCGAACACAAACATTTGTTACGATTAATACGTTGTCGTTTTGTTCTGACCGGCCATGAGCTGTGTTTGTAGACATTTGCCTTCACGTACATACGTTGAATTTCTGTCTTTTTTTTTAAATTTAATTTTTTTTCTTCACGTCTAACCTATGATAAATTGCCATTTGTATGTGTGTGTGTTTGTTTGGTATTGTGCGTACCCATAATGGTGTGAGCACGAGTAGTTTTTATCCCTTCTAATATCAGCAACGAAATATTGACAATGATTGGGGATAAATGAATTCTAAAATGCCTGAAGCTACAACCGGCGCCATGACAGGCAGTATATATCTGCATATCCCATATTAATTTTATATATATATGATATGAATATGAATAAATGGGGGGTTGGGGCATGTGGGGGGAGCGAGAGAGAGAAGGTGAAAGTGAAAGAGAAAACCATGGCGCCAAAACAAAAAAACAAAACAAACCAAACCAAACCAAAACACACCCACCTACAATGATGTGATGATGTCAGATCGATTTTTGGATTGAAAAATGTAAAAAAAAAAAGAAACAAAGAAGTCGTACCTATTTGAGTTGTTACTGTGTCGGAACTTTGTGTTTGTGGGATAGTTGGAGAACTCTTCATTGCATGGAGGTGGCAGCAAGTGACCTCTAGCTCTCTATCTGGCTCCGTCTGCCTGCAGTAATTCTGGGCTGCGGCTACCACCCACCACGGCACAGCCCTGCCCTCCTCTACTTGTCAAGCCCCTTTGGACAGTTGGGCCTCCCGTCTCCTTCGGCGACCTCGGTGACCCCTTCATTCTTGTCAGGGGCGCCGCGCCGACTTGGGCTGGAAGTAATACACAGCCTTAAAAATATTGGACCTGCCAAATGGACTGGCTTACTTCTTCATTGTCAATGATCCCGCCCAGAAGAAAACCGAGGAAATAATATTACTGGTTTTTATTTTTATACAATATTTATGGATACTAATTCCCTGGCTTCGGATTGAAAAAAGCAAAATTTTTGGTGCGCACAACTTTTCTCCTCAAGACTGTTTTGTGTTGTTTTTCATCAATCAAACTCACTGGAGTTTGTTGTAAAAAATCCTAGAGGTTTTCATTGCAAATTTCCCAGGAAACTACGTGCATGCAATGTACTGGTGTGCTGGTTTTGTGTTGTTTTGTATTTGATTTTTTTTTTTCTAAAAGCTTTTTTAAAGGTCAATTTTCAGAAATGATGTGACTGTCTGTATACCACAACTACAGTTACTTGGGAGGGTGTAGGTTAGGTTTATTCTTGACACACGAGGAAGGCAGAGTAAACGAGAGGACGAAGCATATTACATTATGGTCTGTCCATGTTTCTTATTTGGAAAACCAACAGGTTGTGGATAAAACAGAACGCTCAATCTGACGACAAAAGTGTGTGCTGTGGTTTTTTACCTCTACTGTCAAAGTATCCAACGCCGCTGGTTCAAACCGTTTCTAGTGTCGAGTCGTTTTTGACACCTGACTTAATCAATTTGTGTTACGTTTGTTGTGATAACAATGTTAAGTTGATTATATTTCTTCCATTACCGGCGGCTGACATCTTGTTTGTACGGTCCTGTGCCCGTACGTATTCAGAGACCATATGTTAACTGTTAGTCAGCATAATTTGACCCACTGGTATTATTGCATTGAATTCTACTCACAACATTACGTTGTTTACAGTGATTCACCGGCTACACACTTGTGTTATTGGTTAACGTAGCGTCTGTGTATACGACTCACCCCCTCCCCCTCCCTCTCCCCCTGGTCGCCGGCTGCAAGTCAAGGGAGACAATCACAGATTTAATCATGCTCCTGTTGTCGAATGTCATGAAATTGGATAAGATAACGATGGCTTGCTTTCCAGGCGGGTCTTGGTGGTGAATCGTTTCTTCTGTGTCTTTTCATCGGATTTCTATAGATTTGACGTAGTTTAGTCTCGCTTCTTTTGTTTTCAATAGATGTTTTCATCCCTTTCATCGGGGATGTGTTTTTTTCTTCTCTTCTTTGGTAAATTTATCCATGTTTGTTTTATTGTTGTTGGTTTTTTTTTACCTACGACTAACTATTTCTTCTTCCACTTTCCCATGTCTCCTCTGTGTTTATATTCACATATTTTATCAAACAAGTGGTGCACCTCAAATCTTTATATTCATGTTTGATAGAAAGGAAATAAAAAGGATAAATTGTGTGTTATGGCGGCATCATAGACACAATTGACCTTTGCAAGGGGGGGGGGGGGGGGAATGGTATAGCTCCAAGTTTGAAACAAGTAACAAAAGAAAGGACCTTTCGGGTCTCCCCTTCGTCAGCTAGTTATCAAACACACAAGCACAAGTCATAAAACATAAATAGTTACGGTGACCTCAAACAGTTTATTTCAGAGCCGTGTGTCCTGTGTGTAAGGTGATCTCAAACAGGTTCTTTCAGTCTGTGTGATGTAATGTCAGAAAACCGAATGAGAAATGAAAGAAGTGATGCAAGTCTTCAAATCGACTCCTTGTTGGATGCCAGGGTTAGAATTCAGAATGTTTTCTTGGAAGAAACACGAAGGAGCTTTAGCGAACTTAATTGATTTATAAAAATATTGTGTTCTCACTTTTGTGATGACAGACATACATAATTTCGGCCATGAGTAAGGTTTTGGAAAATCATTTATTTTGGTGAGAGCGGATTGATTTTAAGGGAAAAAATACAAATGTATCCAAAAAAATTATTTTGTCACTCACATTTATTTTGTTTATTGTTTCTATAGTAATACTAAATAGCCTTGAACTTGAAATTATGTTCTCTAGTCCAGCACACATTTACACTGTTGTTCATTCAATATGGTTCTCTTACAAGATGTTAATAGTGTATACTTGGTGCAATACGCAAAACTGCAAAGTCCTGATCTTTTTTTTTTCTTTTCTTTTTTTTCTTTTCTTTAGTCAGGGACAAAATATATGATGTTATTACTAACAAGCTTGATTTTCTACACTATGTGTTCCATTTCTTGCTACGAATAAGTCATGTTCACACACAGTCATTATGTAGCATTTATTTGAAAATTCTTTTTTTTCTTTTTCTTTTATAATATCTTCTATTTAAAAAAAATTAAAAGTATGATTATTATTATTGCAGTTAGTTAGGTAGGTCATTTTGGGACACAGAGATCTTAGGTTCGAATCATAAGTCTGTCCTGTGACCGTTCAGTGTTTACAGTATATGTCGTAGCCTCTGCCCCACTAACTAGTCATTATGACGCAGATGGACTTTGAACGTCAATGCTATTGAATGACATTTATATAGCACATGTCCTCGGCCTCTGTGTCTTTTAATGAGTAGGACATATGACATATCATGTCACTCTATCACACTCGTGTTCAAGTTTAATGAACATTTTAATGTTTTCCAGCCCTTTTTTTGTTTTATTAACAAAGTCTCAATTAATGAGCAATATCATTACTATTAGTACTATCAAGAATTTTTGGATTTTCCAACTCTTGATCCATAGATTTTCCAGCTCTGTATCAGGCCATGAGCACTAGTGGGGCTCAGACTTGCGCTTAACTTGGATACGTGTTTGTATCTGGGTCTGCGCATCGATGCCTTCTGCCTTGTACCCTGTCCTCGGCCAGACACAGAGCTGGTCCCTACACTGTTTAATTACGGTACTATAGGAAACAGATAACAAACAAATAAACAATATTTAATAGTTATCATCAGTGCCCGCTCCCAATCCATTCATTTATTGGTTTTCGACTAAGACTGCCCGGCTTGTCGCAAACCCAATCAAAGGGAGACAACCAAGCAATTAAAATTAATCTCTCAAGCCCGACTATGGGTGAGAAGGGCGCATTATTCTTGCGTGTTTACGGTTGAACGATGGTCATTCCAGCCTTTGTTGACCACTCACTGGTGACCATGCATTGAATATGCGAAGGACATGTTGACCAGATGGTCTTGTGCTGGCCGGAGGTCTCGTAAATCGCCAGTCTGAGGCCAGCAATGTAATTAGTTTGCCTGTTGGAGAAGCGGTCAAGATGACGGGCGAACCTTGCTACACAAACCATGTCCTGTATCATCAAAACCTTCGTATAAACTTTTTGAATTGTCGTTTTGAATACCATAATGACAATGGAAAGGCTGACGTAATACAAGGAAGACTATCACAAGATGGTTCGAGCACGTACCAGGCATGAAGATGAGCGACTACCTCGGTTGTAAGCGGCGTTGTCCTTGTCCAAAAAATAACATTAGCGCCTAACAAGCAGCGTGTGGCTTATTAAGTGTTGAGTGTTCCGTTACTTTCACGGGGCAAATGTGCTAAATGTGTAAAGCGCTTAAAGCCTGGTGATGATCGTGAATAAGCGCTATAAATCTAAGATCATCATTATCATCACCATCATCATCATCATCATCATCACCACCACCACCACCACCACCACCAACACCACCACAAAGGGACAATGCCACGTAAACAGCACTGTTGTGCCCGGTGGTGTGTGTGACGTAAAAAGGGCAGTGTAAAAGGCCTGTGTAAAAAGGGGCTGTTCAACCATTCGTCTTATATCCCTGATCTAATCTAATTTACATCGATGTTACGTGCCTTATGGTGATCGGTCAGAGGCTGCATACAGCAATGGGTCGTTTGAGAAATGGTGTCTGTGTTCGAGAGTCAGTTCATTGTATACCACTCAGTGTTGAACATAGACCTGGACTCACGACCGTTTGAGAGTGCAAACATGTCAAAGCAGTTCGAACGAATAAACATTTCGATGTGTGCTTCCTGTATTAAGGGAATGGTGAAACCATCCTCAGTGGACCAAAAGAAGAGATACGTAAATTCTTTGGTAAGTACAGATAATAATAAAAAAAACGTTAGCAAAGCAACTGATGGAAACTAATGTGTTTGTGAACGAAAAACAGCAAACCAGGGGCCGGATTCAAAGACCGAACGTAAACTGATAGCACATTTTGGCACGATTTTATTGCTGTGAATTATAATCAAAATATGACATGTTTATCATAGTGATTAGTGCCATGTTTTGAGTATAATTCACTGCAATAAGATTGTGCCAAATTATGCTAACAGTTTACCTCGTAGGGTCTGCTCAGAGAATCAATCGTTGCAATTCTGTGTTCAACTCGAAGTAATAAAGTCATTGATATTATTTTCCAACACCATTATACCAACATCGACAAAACATACCAACAATGATGTCAATGACATGATATGGGATAACTCTCATACACTTTATTCATATTCATATTCATAATATCTTATAAATGTATATAAATATATAAATAGTATTGTAATTCCGTATTCTAATCATCTATATTAGTCTAGTAGTATCATCATCATCATTGCCATTGTTATCAGGCCCATGCCACATAGCTTTTAACACATAACAATTCAAAATCACAAGGAGGAAAAAGATGTACTTGTATCATTCATTTCAGGAAAACAAAAATTCAATCTCAAAACAACCTTATATTATATAGAATTTAGAAACACTTAACTGTGAAACATAATTAGTTATAGTAAACTTCAAGGTGAACGGACCTTTGTTCATTAATCTATTATTTTTTTCATGTAGCTCTGGAACACACACAAGAAAGAGAATATCACAAATGTTTGGTGTGCCTTGCTTCAGGCGGTATTTTGAAGAGGGATGCCGAATTAATAAAAATCATAATTATGAGAAAGCAACGAGATAACAATATTAATTGTATACAGTAAAATATATTGGGGTTATATTTGAATACAACAGTGCGAAAATGATTTGAATGGAACTGGCCGTTGTAGCACTATTTTAACTCTTTCACCGCAAACCATTTTGTATATTATATTATTATTATGCTCTAGACTGAATGAGGCTGATATTTATTTTTTAAAGATTGTCACTCTCTTATTGATGCCATACCACAAACGTTGCCAAATTAATAGACACATTGACAACCATAATTGATATGATATACCAACCAATTAATGAATATCATAGAATTAGAGAATGATAATATACGTGTGAAAGTATAATAATTTGTGTTTGGCGGTCAAGGGGTTAATAGAGAGGTATTTTGCTTTCCGACACGACTTTCAGTGGAAATTAGCCATAGGGCCATTGATAATGGTAGCCTTGTCGGCGTCCCGGAATTCTTTTATCCCTCGCAGGGCCCCAAATCGTTGCATGTAACCCTTCAGCTTGGGGAAACCGTCCATGATGGTTGGCTCAAGAAGTTGGTGGTGTGTCAGCATCTCGTTCAAAAAGAAATCACACACTGTGACCTGGTCGTCGACAAAATGAGACAAGAAAAAGTGTATTATATTATTGCCATGCCTGAGCCGATGCAGACCTGTGTATTTCATTTGGTTTTAAACGTTTGTTTATTATCTGTTCCCTATAGTACCGTAATTAAACAGTGTAGGGACCAGCTCTGTGTCTGACCGAGGACAGTGTACAAGGCAGAATGCATCGATGCGCAGACCCAGTTAAAATGTATCCAGGTTAAGTGCAAGTCTGTGCCCTACAAGTACACACGACCTGATACAGAGCTGAAATATGTATGGATCAGGATTTTAAGGCAAGCAGGGGAGCAGCCCACTGTACCAATAAACCTTGTTTGGTACAAGAAGCAATACACTGTTCAATATTACTTATATCTGGACCAGACAACATGGTATTGTAGCCTCAGGTATTCAGCCAACAGCTATAGAAACTGTCAAAATTTTACCAAAGAGGCAAACATGCTAGTATATTACACAATACAATTAATATTATCACAACAATATAGCCGATGGCGTACTGGTTAAGAAATTCGCCTTTGATTTGAGAGGTTGAGGGTTCAAATCCTGGTAGCAGTACTGAATTTTTTGTCTCAAGACCTTAGCCTTGATACCACTGTGGCTGAAAATCTAAATTTTTATTTTCTTCTTCCCTGTGATAGACGTATCTATGTACCATTGACAAAGGGGGAATCCGAAACCTCTACTCTTTGTTAATTGTTATTTACAGAAGCCATTATATATTATAAACCGCTTATTTATTTGGAGGAGTAGGAGCATAGGGCACAATCAAATTTCCTCCAGCCTTGATAAAAAAGAATGACAAAATGCACTGCGGCTGATGCCTGGGTTATTCCGGTCTACCCTCAGACAGACCCTAAAGATAAATTGTTTTCCAATTTACTGGTAAAGGTATTTGAACGCAATGAGCTCATCACCTGCTCGTCTTTAATTCCCGATGCAGTCTTTCTAGCCATGTGTCAGGTGGTGAGTGGTGTAAGTCCTCATTGACATTTGGATTCACTTCCATTTGTCAAGTGCACCCTTCAGAGCTTGACATATGGCTGGCCCCTACACTGCTTTTTTGCGGTATAAAGGGGACTCCATAAACAACAATACTAATAAAAAGGAATCTTATTTATTTCATTCAAAAGGGACTTACAAAAAATCGGCTGTGTAAACTATTTCCCGGTTCGGCAGTGACGTTGATGCCCTCTGCCTTGAAGAGACCCCTGACGTGTTTAACCAACGCCCCCTGAGGCCACACCTGAAGCTCTGACCATCTGGAATCAATAAATAAATATAATAATTAATTAATTAATTTATCAATTAACAAATTAAGTGATAAATCAAGCGCAGTGCGGTCAAGCTTGGCTTAAACAGTAGGCCTATTATGGATGGAAAATGTCCATTCTGTCTCTGTCTGCTTGTTTGTGAAAGAGTAAGTCCTTAAGTCTTAAGATTCTTGAGGCTGATAGAGTCGGGGCTTATCCAGGTTTCTGCAGCGTGAAGCGAACAGAGGGACAAGTAATCTGCAATAGACCAGCGTCCTATCCAGAAGGGTGACGAATGGTCACTCTGTCCTCTTCACACTATGGGAACCAGGATAGGCACCGGCTCTTTGGGCCCCAAGGCTGGTAAGGACAGAAGGAAGGAAGTTGAAAGCTGGTTGTTCAGGTTGTTCTAAAAATATCTGAATTCAGTCCAAGACACACCCCAAAAAGATGAGGAAATAATTCAACAGTGTTATTGTTATCTTGTGTAATGTTGGTAGTTGTCTACAGTTCATGCAATAGGATAAGGTCCAGGCATGGCAGAACAGCAGCCAACCTGCACAGATGGGGGTGCTGTCCTTTGTCAAACTGTCACGCCATCAAACAAGACATGGACCACATAATCCTGCACTGTCCTGCAATGTCAATGCCAGTCAGGGGGCTACACAATAGCACATCTTGCTGACAAGGCTTTCACTCATTGGTTCAAAGAGAGACAATTGGAGGTGTGAACACCAAATGACACTACTACTAGTTATCTACAGTGACATCAATGTTTTTCTTTTACCTAACCTTGTCTTGAGTTCTTATTCAAAAGATCCTGTATAATCCAGATTTTGGCGAAATCGAGTTACGAGTCCTGTCTTGTTGTTGAAAATATGGCGCCTCAGCTGATCTAGATCTGGTGTCGATACCTTGGTACATAACGTCACAAATGCCAGAATATAATATCTAAAATAACTTGCGCATAAGAGAAAATTTGGCTCCCCTAAAAAATGAAAAATGGATATATAGTATAGTCTTACAAAACCCCTCCAATTGTGAGCAGCCCCACTGAGATCACTACATGTGGACATTTTATGCGCTATATAAATGGATTATCATTATTACCTAGAAGACTCAGTGAGAAAGGGATTCAATCAGACAGTTGTATCCATGACAGTCAGAGCGACACTAGGCGACTCTGTGCCAAGGTACTCCGATCGCCGCGATTGGGCACCTGGAGGAGACGGGAGGTCAAACTGGGTCAACCTCGATCTCCTCCGAGCGTCCCGCCCCGAAATGTGAAGAAGCGGCCAGGATTGCCAGGGAAAACATATTTTTGGATGGTTGGTACTGGGCGGAGATGCGTCCGTCTGCGTGTGCAGACAGATCTCCTGGTCGAAGGATGAGTCAACATAACATTGAATACGCCTTTGAATTTGAAGACAAGACAAAGTTACTCCGTTACTTACGCATTGTACGGCACATGAGCGTGTCGTGCTTCCATGCGTTGCCACCGCCCCAAGTGACGGGCGCTTTTGTGCAATAGGTGGAGGTAGTTGGGTGGCAGGAAGTGAGCTGTGAGCATCAGGAGCGCGCTGAGCCAACAGAGGGAGACATGTTGCCACATCCACCAAGAGTCGTAGTACAGCGTATTCTACACAAACGGAAAGGGGGAGTGATGGGTGAGGGACAAGGGAGGGAGATCATGAATTCAACGAGCATGAAAATTCGGGGAAAAAATAAATTGAATAGATGAATACCTACAAACACTACACACAACTGTTTATAAGAAGTGTCTGCAGTATTTAATTAAAATCTGCCCAATTTAGGACTCTAACAGTATTAATTCGTCATATCATTGCATGCAATAAACCTGTAAGAGACAATTTAGGAAATAGCAAGAGGAATCAAAACCTTGAATTAAACTGTTGGCTGCTCAGGCAAATATCATAAGAAAAATCACTTAATAATATATTGTTCTTTCTATCCATTTAAACAGTAGGCTGGTGCCATGTTTGTCCTAAATTTCCTAATCCAGAGACATTCCAGCTCTGTGTTCAGTCATGTGTGATGGTCAGGGCTGCCTGTCTGTTTTTATGCTCATATCATACATTGTATTTGGGCGCCAAACAAGGGTTTGAATTCCATCCCAGTAACCTCGTTGTTTTTCTTGGTCAAGAAACTTTACTCCAATTACCTCACTTGACCCAGGTGTAAAAATGGGAATCATTATTTTACAACAGACCAGCGTCCTATCCAGAAGGGTGACATATTGTCACTCTGTCCGCTTCATGCTAGATATAACGAGATAAGCACCTGGTCCTGTTCTATGGGCCTTAAGGCTCTTAAGGACTTAACATGGTAGTATGGAACTTTGACAGCTGGAAATGCACAAATACAAATGAGAAGTTTAACTCTTACGCTGAAGAAGAAGAAGCGGAGGAAGAAGAAGAAGCGGAGGAAGAAGAAGAAGCGGAGGAAGAAGAAGGAGGAGAAGGAGGAGGAGAAGAAGGAGGAGGAGAAGAATGAGGAGGAGGGGGGAGGAGGAGGAGAAGAACAAGAAGAAGACGAAGAAGAAGACGAAGAAGAACAAAAAGAAGAACAACAACAAGAAGAAAGAGGGTGAGCAGTGAATGAGAAATAATATTTTTCCTTGGAAAGGTTTCGAAATTATTGATTACGCGGTTATTTTGCGGAGGCGATAAAATATCCAACAATGCATATATATGATAGTCATTCCAATTCCATTCAAGTCATACAATTTCATTATTTGTGTTGGTTTCATGTAAACAAGATTGTTTGCTATCACATAGTAGTATATATCGTATTCCAATATAATATAGGTAGTGAGGTCATGTGGGAGAGATACATCAAAGTTCAATATATATGTACATTGTTAACAATAAAATATATAACTTTGCATAAATTCATATAAATATATAAACATAATAATATATATGTAACTTGATTAAAAATTTGTCTCATTATTATTCATTCGTGCATTGGAAGGGAAGAACTTAACCCTCTAGTGCCCAGTGTACTTGGCACATTGTTTTTGTTGTTGTTGTATTTTTATTTTTCTGGGTTATTTTTTTGTTGTTCCTTAACTGCCCAATGTGCCAAATAAGGCATGTGCTGTCATTTTAAAAAATAAGTTTAGACATTTAAAAAAGCAGGAACCATGTCTCTCACTCCATTTGTTGTAGTGTATTTAATAAAATATTGAAATATTCTACATAGAAAATTTATCATTGGGCACAAGAGGGTTAAACACGATTACGGTCGTACAATAAGATAAGATAAGATAATACTTTATTTCATCCCCGTGGGGAAATATTTTTTACAGATGTGAATAAAAAAAGAAGCTATCATAAAGAAAATACCTAATACAATGTGTCATTAAAGTAAGAACAAACGATACAAAATTATAAAATTACAGCATACGAGCACAATGGTGAATGCTGTGAATCGTGATACAGGAGCTTGAGTGGAAAGAGACTTTGTGCTTAAGTCTGGTGTTCTCCAAGGCTCTGTCCTTAGGCCTCTTCTTTTTACTTTGCATTTGTATACTCAGCCATTATCCCAGAGATTTAAAAAAAGCACAAGATATGAATTATCATTTTCATGCCGTTGGCGTACAAATACACAAGAGATGAAAGTACGTGGATTTACCATATTCACTTACTTGCACTGGAACGTGCGCTCGTGATATCAAAAGTTGGATGGACCGTAATTGATTGAAATCAAATGAAATTTTTCAAAAAAACAAACCCCAGAAAGTATTTCATGTGCAAATTTTACAGTAGTAATAATAATAATAATAATAATAATAATAATGATAATGCACATTTATATAGCAACACATCTCATTGGGTAAAACATGCTCTAGGCCTTCAACAGTAGCTCCCCTCCTGCGCCCGTAATTTTTGTTTGATACCTGCATTATAACAATAACAATAAAAGCAACGAAATAAATATTGAATACATTCATCCGAAATATAAAATGAATAATAATAATGATAGTAATAATAATAATAATAATAATAATAATAATAATAATAATTTCAATAATAACAATATTAATAATAATAATAATAATAATAATAATAATAAATATATCAACAACAATAACTGTTTTAAGTCATCTATCAAACCGTTTGTATGTTTGCCATCGTCCACGTGTTTTTTTGTATTTCAAAAGCAAAAATTTCCTCTTACCCTTTTTTTCTTTTTTCAATCAATGTGCAAAACTTCAATATATATATACATATATATTACAAAAATGATAAAACATTTCTTTCTTTCTTTCTTTCTGTATCAATTCCTATTGTTGTACCTTTTCGGTGTTAGGTTTACAAAACATTTAATGGTAATAATGTTTCTTAAGAGCAGTAAGTGGTTCGTTATTTTTGGGAAGTAATCTACAATAGACCAGCGTCCTATCCAGAAGGGTGACATATTGTCACTCTGTCCGCTTCAAGCCACTGAAACCGGGATAAGCACCAGCTTTATGGGCCTCAAGGCTCAAATAAAAGGACATCTTTTTTATTATTTTTTGATCGAAAATTATCCGCTATTATTGTATCTCTATCTCCCGATTTGTTCAATAATTTTGAAGTGAGAAAGCACAACAACAAAAGAGGAAAAATAAAATGAATAAAAAACACAATAATTTTTCACATATATAATACATTAATGTGATCGTAAGTCTCTCAGGCTATCCACGACGAACAATCAGAGTATCTGCTATTATATTTAGGCATTTTTTTGCAAACGACGAAAGTCACGAAAAATTGTCTCAGATCAGAAAAAGCAGAAATAAATTTCCAATACTTTCACCATTCATTAGATGAGCCTAAAACTTATTAACTTTAGTGTAAAAAATGTGTAATATATAATTTTTAAAAAGTCATTTAAAGTTACCCCCTTGTTGTAACATTTGTTTGTATCATTGAATAATATATTTGATAATACCAAATGTCGAAGGTGCCAATTACTTTTCTAACGATGCTTTCATCCATAAAAAGGTTAAAAAGTAAACTAAATAAAAATGTTCTACGCTCGTTACTTTTCATGGATTAATGAAAAAATTTACAACATTTCGTGACACAACAAAGAATATATCAAGGAAAATGACAAAATAAAAGTGAGAGTTGAAAGAAAAATCAAACCACAGATAGAAGTTGTGGAACAGAAAAGAGACTAGATGATATTGACAAAAAATTTTTTAACATAAAAACCATTTATGTCAATATAATGTCAGGTCGAAAATACATTCCAGAGAACAATGTTAAAAACACAATAATAAAATAATACTTGAAAGCACTTCCATTAAACTCTCTAAAAGATGTTTCACAACTGCTGCGGTAAAGCAACTTTGGAACAACCATTTAAAAATGAGTAAGCACCAACGTTGTATAAAGAATGACAGTTGACAGACTTTTTAAAAGTCTCCCCAGATCACATAGTCAATTGAAGGGAGAATATCCACCAACTGCATGAAAAATAGTAATAATGATGGCCTGCAGAGGCTACAATGGCTTCAGTGAAAATATAGAGTTTGTAGATTAGCTTTAGTGATACTAATAATAATTATTCTGATCGACAGGTCCTCACTCCCTCGCACCCCAACACATAACCACCCCATCTATGTTTCACTTGTGATAGTTCCTTGTTAATTGTCACCTGACAAAGGTCTTTGGTCGAAACCTCACTGTTTTGTAATGCCAATCACTGAAGCTAATCTACATATTCTATATTTTCATGTAAGAATAATAACACGGTCCAATTCATACTTTTATTTTTTGTACATCTTTTATCTGTAGTTGGTTTAGTGAGTAAAAACCATTCTTCTGTACTAACCTCAGCAACAAATAAACACTTTTAGCAACAGGTTAGATTCTAAAAACTTGATCTTATATATTCTGGTTCCTGAGGTCAGAAATGCCTTATTCCAAACCCCACTGACATAATATCACTTTGGTTTGTTATCCTAAGGTATCTACACCGCTACGCAGTGAAGGTACCAGCTCCATGTCCAGCCACGAACAGCACACAAAATACCTGCATACAAAACCAATAGATCCAAATATACACGCTGCCATCCCAACCACCAGGCATAGCTGAACATAGAACTGAAAGATTGATAGTTCCAGCCTAAAAAACAAACAGATTAAAACACCCTTCCTTGTCATTAGCTACACAACGTTCAACTTTCCGTTCTTTTTGTTCCTATACCCTCTTCAATGTAAGTCGTTTGAGGCGAATTTTGTTCTTTATCCAAAAACACCTTTACATCTAAACCATATTATAAAGCAGGGAAGCTGAAGGTGAAACATTTTGCCCTGCCTTGAACAGCCATCAGACTCAGAGCACCATCATAAAAACAGAAGATACATTTTGACTACTACTCCTCGTCTTCTTCTTCTGTCTTTTCTTCTTCATCGCGTAGAGGTGCCTCAATTTGGAGGAACTATCTACATTTCACATGTCACAAACACACACACGCACACATAATTACTTATCTTAAAATATAAAACGAGTTATTGCACAATGTTGTTATATAGGCCCAGTCATATTTTAAGCACAGTGAGATAACTGTTTTAAAATGTTAATAAGCACACTCGGTACTGACAGCTTCTGGTGACAGGCTGTTCCTGAGACGAGTTAATGGGGGAGAAGGAGAGGAGATGGGTATTGGTTTGAGATAAATAAATAAATATATAAAAATCCCTTTCATTAATCCCAGGGGGAAATTTCTCCTTAGGGTCTATTCCGAGGGCAGACAGGGATAACAAAGGCGCCGACCGCAGTTCAGCGCCGCAAAGTGGGATTAAGGTCGTGAGAAAAAATCCAGTGCTGTGCTTCCACCGGGATTCAAACCAGCAACCTCTCAAACAAAAGTGACTTAACCACTGCACGGCTGGTTCCCCGGTAAGGTAAGGTCATTTTATTACTTTGCTTCTTATCGTTCCCAATAGTACCGTAATTAAACAGTCTAGGGACCAGCTCTGTGTCTGGCTGAGGATAGTGTACAAGCAGAAGGCATTGATGCACAGACCCAGATAAAACTTATCCAGGTTAAGTGCAAGTCTGTGCCCAGCCAGTACACATGACCCGATACAGAGCTGGAAAATCAATGGATCAAGATTATTAAGGCAAGCAGGGGATCAGCCCACAGTGCCATTTTATTACTGTGTCCCTTTATTTTTTTTCAGCCAGAAAGTTTGACCATGTTGGGGAATTTCCCATTTATTTGTTTGATAGAATATTTTTTACGTTGTTGCCACTTTATCTATATTATATTCCTAACATTGCACAACATGCAATTACCTGATGTAAGAAGAGCCTTTTTTCCCGATTACATTTGGGCCCAAGCTCCGTCAAGCACTGCAACATTAACATAAATACACTGAACAAAGAGCATTGGGTACATTCATTGCAGCTGATTTATATCAAGACCTTGACCAGTGGTGCTTGTAGTTCGTAGTTTGCATTCAGTCAAATATGAGGGTGAGAAACTTCATTCAAGATATTATTTGCTGGGAGTCGATCTTTGTTGTAGAATTGACTTAAAATATTATATTTTTTCAAAAACAATCATCAAAGTCCATCTCGCTCGCCTTCAATCTTCTTAAAACTAATATGGTAGTCGCTAGATTATATACCAGTAGCGAGGCTATTTTCGGTCTCAACAGAATATGGATAGCTCTCTAAGGAGCAAGCCTGTGTGACTGAAGTATATTTGTTAAATTCAAAAACCTGATTTTTTTTCGCCAGTGGTTTTGAAACCTATCCTGCTGAGTATATATCTTTTACTTTCTTTTTCGCCCTCAATTGTCCTCGGCGTTTTAAAATCTATTTTGTATTTTCAATCTTACTACGTTTGCTTTCTTTTATATCATAATCATGTCATTGTAGATCGTCACTGAGCTCTCCAGGGTGGAAGTTGATAGCTGTAAATAAATTCACTATCTATCATTTCACTATTTACTATGTTAAGCTATGTGGGGAAAAGACTTTGATCACCACTGGTCTAGACTATAGTATTATGTATCTCTGTTAATTTGCAGCAAAGCAATAGAGTAATGGTAAAGAGAAAAAGAGAAAAACAACAAGTGAATTGTCACACAAAGGTAACAAAACAAACCAGTGCTAATATTCTAGGACATACGAATAAATTAAAAAGGAGGACATCCAATCAAAATGGAAGATTTCTAACACATTTCTACGCTTTCTTAGCACAGAAAATATAGACATGCAAAAGAGCAACAAAAACAAGAAATGAAAATAAACATAGTCCGTCATGAATGAATAAAAATGAATCAAAAAGTAAAATGTCGTCACACTGATAATTTTGACATCGAAGGAACTAGGGTTGAAGATTTGACAACACTCACCCAACAGGCATCGCAACTACTGTGTGCGTTCTTGAAAGCATGATGTTCAAATGTATAATGGCATGTTATTTCAAATCATTCGACAGTGACTTAATAGGGCGTAGGTGATTGTTTTTTAAATATGAGAAAAAGAGCAAGACGACTCAAGATATTTCTTAAAAGGGCAGAAAATATTGATTTGAAGACTTGGTATGAGGAAACAAGATTGGTGGCTTCTGTATCACTGATGACAAACGTAATACGTGATGATGATGATAATGATGATGATGATGGTGGCAATAACAACAATGATATGGTTGATGATAATGATAATAATGATAATAATAATAATAATAATAATACAGATGCTGAAAATAATAATAGTGATGATGATGATGATAATGATACTAGTAATAGCAGAAATAAAAACATAACAATAATAATAATAATAATGATAATAATAATAATAAAATAATAACAGTGACAATAACAATAATAATAATAATAATAATAATAATAATGATAATAATAATAATAATAATACCAATGCAACAAAAATAAAAATGATGATTCATAAAAGGAAAAATAATGACAAAAATGATAATTTAAAAAAATAGAAAGTATAACGGGCATACATAGAGTATGTATGTTGGCATTTTGTGGTAACCTGCAAAGCAAATGAGATAAAACCTTTTTTGAATCCATTAAATGACTTTAATAAATAAGCCAAGTCACAATCTACAGCATGTTAACTCTGGCAAAAAAAAAAAAGAAAAAAAAAAAAAGACCATTTTGAAAGATTCCAGGAAAACCACTCCAGAAAGTCAGCGCCTTGAAAGAGTGCAATCGGTGGAAAGGAGAGTAACAAGCGATACAAGATTAACGCAAGAGTCAACAGTACTATCACAAGCATTAGCTACTAATATGCTGTTATCATTCGTTTGACCTTTCAAAGAAAGAAAATTTAATAATCAGAAGCCTTGTGAGCAATTCAGAGAAGTTTGGGGGTAAATTGAGATGTGACTTTTTATTATTTTTTTATTTTTTATTTTTTTTAGTAAAAGTTGCCAGTGGGGTCATCAGCTATATTATAGAATAAAATGTTAGATGTACACCAAAATAAAGAAGAAAAAAAAAATGCATTAAAAAAAAACAGCTGAACCAAAAACAAAGGCCACTCACCGACGTTTGTTACAAAATGATACATACCATCTGATAATAAATAAACAGAAAAGGTAATAAGCACCATTGTTTGTTTGGTTTAAAAAAAAATCCATAATTCTTAATTAATTTTTGATGAAAGTGAAATAAATGAGAAAAAAATAAATTATATATATTATGTATTTAAAAAGGAGAAAGAAAGGAAATACTAGCTTCAGGTTAATCTAATACTCAGTGACCTTCTTGACAATAATTCAAACAAGTAACAAAAAAAATTAATATTTCCAAAAAAACAAAAAAACCAAACAAACATATAAAACGGCATAAAGTATCTAAAAAAGTATAATTTGTTCATACAGATCTCGGCCCTTACTGTCAATGTATTTCTTTAAAAAAGGGGGTGGTGTTTGGGGGGGGGGGGGGGGGGGGGGAAA
>JARFNW010133647.1:0-11109 GCA_031763155.1 Dirona albolineata | reverse complement strand
GTCGCCCGATCAATCAAACCCTGATACGGCGCCATTTTGTATTTGACTCAGATACCGCTTCAGCCATTGGCTCAGTTCTGTGACGTGTACACAACGCTAATTTACATACTCTAAAAATGGATGCACTGTTGTATCAAATGTCAGTCAATGAAATTGTTAATAACTTCGCCTCTAATTGGGGCAGAAATAGAATTAAAACAATTTTAATCTTGGTTTAATTAGCTTTATACAATCGATATAACTGACGAGTACCTTGATACCGCTCGGTCAATTGTATTTTGACCGAGTACCTCGATACCGCTCGGTGCCAATTGACGTTTACCTGTGTTATTGTCAATTGGCACTGCGTGACTCAGTGCCAATTGACGCTTACCTGTGTTATTGTCAATTGACACCGAGTCACTCAGTGCCAATTGATGCTACCAAAAAAATAACACATTTACATTGATTCCAAGAAATCCATGACGACATCCAGGTCACTGCCACTTTTTACACATGTCCAATTGCTATTGTTTTATCTTCCTGTTGATAACTTTACAGTTATGAGACACACCATTTTTTAAGATAAGTCAATTGTTTTCAAACTATATGTTTCAAAAGCAGCAGATATCTACATCATGAAGTACATATGACAAGAAGAAAAAAATATCGAGGGGAACCATCTCAGAGCAGTTTATTTAAAAAGACAAAGTCTAGTTCAATTATTGTGGGGAGATTGTTTTTGAATACTTGATTTAGTAAAAGAATGTGAAAACGGAAATTCAAAAATCAATTAAAACACACCTTTTGAAACATTTTCTTTAAAAAAATTAAAAAGAAAGTCTCAGTGGTTTCAGAAAGCGCTTTTTTCATATCTAAAGTAACCCAAAATCCTATTTATTATTATTTCTATGCTAATTTTAGTTAAAACCACAATGGACGTGCTAAGAAATGAGATCTAGACCTTAAATATTTTTTTTACAGGTCTTTTGTCACTTTTGACATTGAATTCAGATATTTTCTGGTCATTTTTATTAGAATTCATGATAAAATTCAATGCTCGATTTAGAATTGATATGCTGCGCGATGTATTATGGACATATCCGGTATTACGATAGTAAACAAACACCAAGCAGCAAAATTCAGACATAAAATTTCACTTTATTTTCAAAACCAAATGTTAAAAACGTGTTTAAAAAAAATATTTCCACGAAAATCACTGCAATCAAAAGAAATAATAGGTTTAGAAATTACAATGACTCAAAATGAACTTTGCGATTGCAATCGTCAAAACAACGAAATACAAGATGGTGGCTTATGTTTTCGGTATGTCATTTATCGGTACCTCAAGACACCACACATTCTAGATAACACTACTCACGTTTTCGTGGATGGAAATTAAAAAATCCAATTGGAATAACTAAGACAGCACACACATTTCAACTTTCCTGCGAATTTCATTATCTTATTCAATGCATTTGTTTTAAAATAGAAAGTGAATTTTCATTTGTGGTATAAAATGAAGGGGGAACCGTCGACGCCATCAGTCATCAGAGTTTTTGATATACCTCAAAGAGGCGAGTCGGCCATGTTGAACTAGGACGCCACATTGGTCTTAAAATATTTTGTGTTTATCTTTGGCGTTTTTACCAAAATTCATTGTAAATACGTAACTTTTTAGCGTTTTCATTAATTTTTAGGTCTTGTTTTTATCATAATAATCATTGATAATAATAATAAGAACTACACACAAAGTAACATTTCAACTCAATTCATTTTGATGCCCCATTCAAAAGGAAAAGTGTGGTGTCCTATTTCTGGAGTTTTATCAACTTTGATGCAGTATAAAACACACCAAATACATTTTTTCACTTTTTTACTGCTTCTACAGCTATATCAATAATTTAAAACAAAGAAATCCAGTCAGATCACACACATTTTTATGTTAGCTCTATGATATAGAAAATAATGCATTTTTGGTGTTCTGAGTGTTTTCCGCCTTAATCTAGATAGATTAATAACTTTGCCTTTAGATTGCTTCAGTATTTAGATTTCATTTTGAGACCAAAATCGCATTTCTGTAATAAAATATTGTCCCGGCAAGAGGCGGACTGTATGGGATACAGAGGTGGTCGTTATGCTTAGTAACAACTGCTCTTCTAGCTAATACCAAGTGTAGCATTAGTATTATGATTTAGTGTATTGTGATTCTTCTAACGTAATAGTAATAGTCCACTTGAGAAAAAATAGATAACACTCTTTTAATTAATGCCTTGATTTAAGAATTCCTGACTCTCCTTTGGCTTACTTATATTTTGATTCATTTTCAATTTTCAAAAGATATGAATGGCATCATGCGGCAGCATCCACACATGCTGTCTCAGCCACAGTCGCAGGCAGAGGTTGACAAGCGGCGTAGAAACTACAAGTTGATAGCTGACCCTATGCTTGACCACAGCAAGGAGAAAGTGTACAGATTTGATGGGATCAATCCATATGTATGATTAATTATATATATCCTTTTTCTTCACAATATTTTTAAACCTTTTTTTGTTGTTAGAAAATATTACTCAAACATAGAGAGTATGCATTTAAATTTCAGACATCTGACTTCTTTTATTTTATATTAGTATGAGCACTAAATAAGAATTATAATCATACACCCCAATAGTAGTAGGCTTAATGATGACGCCAGTTTGACCTGTCTCATTTATATAATTTGAGATACACTTTTGTAAATATTGATTGTTATCCTATCAAATTTCTTGGATTTAAAAAAAATATAAATAGTTTTTATCTTTAACTTGACGACTTTTGTAAATGAGACACAAAATTCTTTTAATTATAATTCTTATTCGTTTAAGTTTCAGTGTATTGTTTTGTTCCTCTATCTATGAATTTTACTTTTCAGTTGAGTTTCATCTACGTATTTAACTTATGGATATTTACGCTATATTTTCTTATTAGGATGGAAGAGTGGTGGAGTCTCGAGACCCACGGCCCAAATATCAGCGGATATGTTATCGTCGAAAACCTTCTGACTTGCCTGTGCCTAGATGGAAGGTGATTATTTTCGTTTCACTTTTATTGAGTTTTACTGACTGCATGTGTGAGGGCTTATTTTCTGGGGCATTTTAACATGTGGCAGTACAAAATTTAATTACTTCATAAAAAAAAAAAATACACCCCTTGAATCAATGGGGGAGGAAAATAGTATATTTTATCTGTGATGCGCATATTTATCTGCACTCACAAATGGCTCACTATTGAACATTTGTTATTGAGGAAAACTTTTTTTTTCAGACTGTGTTGAAATTGGAATGTTTCATAATTATTCATATGAAATGCTCTTGCCCGTTACAATTGACACAGTTTTTGGGAAGTGTGAGGCACAAGAGAGATTTTTACTGTTTCTTTTGTACTACAGTACACGTTTTTTATCTCTGCATTGTTCTGTGAATAGTTCCCATTCTAGTTTCCTTATATATATGAGCTGTGTCACCGCTTAGGTAACCATGCCGAAAGAATCTTCATGCTTGTTTTTTACTTTTTGTATGGTTTTTTTTATGGTTAAGTGTATGCTGATAGGTGGATGGTGTTCTTATGTGATGCATAGATGATAGTATCATGTGTTTGTTTGTGTATCGAGTCCCCTTTATACGGCTAAAAGCAGTGTAGGGGCCGGCCGTATGTCAAGCTCTGAAGGTGCAAGTGACAAATGTAAGTAAATCCAAATATGTCAATGAGGACTTGCACCACTCATTACCTAACACATGGCTTGAAATACTCTGCATAAGGATTAAAGACGAGCAGGCGATGAGCCCACTGCGTCAGTATCATTTGGCTGCAGTAAATTTATTTTGATGAAGCTGTACAAATTTGTAGTTGCAATGCGAGAATTAGTGTGTATTGTATGGAAAGTTACCAGGCCAGGTTGCTAGTTACATTTATCTGCTTTTCTCTTCCTAGTTGTCTTAAGATCTTAATTTTTTAAACCTTTTTTTTTTGTTTTTTGTTGTTGTTGTAAGGAGACAATCATTTTTATTCATTTTATTTTTATATTTTTCAGTATGATAACTACTACGTGGGTACTCCACCAGCCAAAGATGTAACATTCAGCAATCTAAATGACAATATCAACCGCGATTTTCTAGAAAATATGGTCAGGAGCTTTGGCAAGGCGGAGGATGTTAAAATCTATTATCACCCCAGGACAAAGAAGCATATGGGCATCGGAAAGGTGACGTCTGTCTTCCTCTCCCCACCCCTCCTCCTATACACACACACACGCACACCTCTCAATACATCTGTTGTATGGTAAAAGTATGTCTGCAGTACACTATAGACTCTCTGACTTGGAATTTCTTGTTAGGTTAGAAATCAATGTATACAGGGCTTTTGAAAAGATGAACACAGTATGGTTTGAACAACCTGGACATGCTGAAAGTCACTGGTATGTCCTAGAGTTTGACGATTATTCTATCATAAATCATCAGCAATGGACTTGAAAGGGAAGTCGATTCTAATCCCCAATCACTATATATATGAAATTTGAAGTTCAAGGTGTGCAGGGAACTCACTGGATTTAGTTCTGAAATCAGATACATGATTTATCTCTTTCTTTATGACTTGAATGTACTTGTATTTGATGGTTGTGTAAATTACAATATTGCCAGAGAAGTTCTTAAGATTAATAAAGAAATATTTAGTAGAGCTGTCAAGGAATTTTCTGAATTTTTTGTATATAATATGCATGTATTTGCTAAAAAATGTTTTGGAGTTTTCGCGCATCATTGGTATGTCTGTAAATTGTGAATTCATCATAGATATAAATGCAAGGGGTTTAAATTTGTGAGAAAAAGCTCTGTGCATTAGAAAAGAGTATTGTTTTTCAATTTGTGCCTGAATTCTTTTTGTTCCAGGTGGTGTTTGCATCATCCAAGTCAGCTAAAGCTTGTGTTGAGAAACTGCATAGGACTTCTAAAATGGGGAATATCATGACTGTCATCCTTGATGCAACGGGTAAGCATTGCAGAAACGTTTCATCGATTTAGAAAATCTTGTTTTTTAAACATGGGTTGTTTCTGGGGTCTTTTTAAAAATCTTGTTTTTTTTTTACATCATCAAACCTGCCTCGATAATCACCTTCAGAGAGAGTTAGTGAATTTATAGCAGTTCGACCGTCCCTGTGAAACAAATTTTTGGGGTTACAATTTGCCCTGATTGACCCAAAGATATTTTTAAGAGCAGTTTACAATCAGGGCCATCTTGCCATGTCTTGTTATCTTACTGGGTTTTAATCATCTCTTTGCAAAATTTGTCAGTTCATTTTTATTATAAAAAAAGTAGGATAATGTTACTGTGCATTGAGAGACTAGAACAGGAAGAGAAAAATCATTTTCGTGATCGGGGGAATTGAACCCATGCCTGCCACAGGAACGCCGCCTCGCTGTGAACAGACGACCCGCTCACTACCTTTGAGCTAATCCGCCACCTGGACAATATCATCTTGATTGGTATGGTAATGTTATGTTTAAAAAAACCAAGAGGAGGTATGTCAGATTTTCCATCAGTTTCAAAATGAAGTATTACTCACTCACACTTCCCTCTCTTCCCATTCTTTTATTTCAAATTATTTGCTTACTTTTCCCCAAGACTTTATAACTGTTTTCCTCGTCACTGTGACTCTCTTAAAAAAAACAAACAAACAATATTACTGTGTACAAAGTATAAAATAGTTGTTCATTTTTATCTTCAGGAAAAGAAAGGCAGCGTCTGATCGATGAGAAATGTTGTGAACGTCCTAGAATCGACCTTGATATGAAGAAGGCAACTACTCATACAAGAACAAATAGTGTTGATACTCTTGAGAGATACGATTATGTAGAGCCTGAACTGGAGAGAAATCCACAAAAATTCAAATACCGACCTCAGGACAAGGCTGGAGGGCCAGCAGCACCAGAATCAACGAGCTCATCCTCCCATTCAAATGACGGCCCTTCTAATTCCAACACGCCGTTTTCATCTCAAAGCGGCCCGTTCACTCCTGGCACAAACTCATCCTTTGACATGCATTCAATACCACCCTCTGGCAACATGCCAGGCAACGAATTTACATACAATCATTTGGATCCTCCTACGCCATCTCACCATCACCCGCATTTCAACAACCAGACTCCCTTGCCACCTCATCCTCACACTCCATCTCACCACGGCCCCCCACCGGTAACGCCGCATCATCCTCATTTCGGCGATATGTATGGGGGGCCTCGTCACGGCGTGCCATCGCAACCCCAGTTTGACAACCCTCCGTTTAACATGCGTGACGATCGAGGAGACGAACCTGATTGGCGGCGGAATGACGGGGGTCGGGGAATGCATGCGCCCAAAGACTATCATGGGAATCACGAGTGGAATTCGCGGGGCCCAGACAACTCCGTCCATTTCCAACAAGCTAAAGACCCGCGGACTTCAAAGCCACTCGTTCTCGAGATGCCCAAAGAAATCCCTACGGAACCTGTGAGGAGAGAAGAAAACTTTTCTGCCGCTGTGGAACTGGAAACTCCCGAAGCAGAACATGAGGAAGAGCCAAGGTTTATGAGCCTCGAGTCGAGGATCCAAAGCTTGCTTCAGGGTGGCTCTGAGAGTGAGGATAAGGAGGAAGGAAAGAAAGGACCAGATGGTGGATCTGAATTAGATGTCCCCCCACCATCAGCACAAACGTCAGCTCCACCGCCCAACGCAGCCATTCCTCCTCCTCACCAACATCACCATCCTCTGCCAGAATTCCCTGGCCGGGATGTTCCCAGACATGGGCCTCCACAGCAGCCTCATTTGAACATGCCGCCTGCCGGCGCACCACTGCCTCACCACCCTCACCCTCACCTCCATCATCCTCACCACCACCCACCCCATCACATGCCACCCATTCATCCTGGAATGCCCAACCCTCCAGGGCCACATCTTCCCCATCAACACCCGCCCCACCACCATTCCCATATACCCCCCTCGTCACACCACTCAGGACCCCCATCTCACCATCACCCAGGCCCCCCACGCCCACAACTTACAGGTCCCCCTCAAGCTCAGCACCATTCGGGACACCCTCATTCTCATCCTCATCACCCTCATCTTCCGGGTCCTCCTCCCCATCTTGGAGGACCATTACCACCACATCCTCTTCAACACCCCGGGGCCCCTCCCTCCCATCACCCCGGCCCCCAACCCCCTCATCATTCACATCCGCATCAACAAGGGCCACATCCACCAATGGACTTATGGTCAGGGTCAAAGGGCATGCCCCCGCCAGGTCAGCCCTCGTGGCCTTCGGGGTCACCGATAGACTCGACTCCATCGCCCATGCATCCACAAACACACTCATTAGACCATCACCACTCACCACACAATAATTCAGACTCCCATATCGAAGGAAAATTGAAAAATCGCTTTAAAGGCAAAAAGGGAAAACCTTTAAACGATGACAATAACTTTAAAAACAATGATTCGTGTTTCATTCCACCCGGATTGGGCAACAATAAAGTTGGTTCTGATAGTCTTTTAAAAAATAACACCCCTTCCCCGTTGGCAGAGGAAGGTCACAAAACGGGAAGTGATGGCAAAATCACATCTCCCTTTCCACTCATGGATATGAGTTTTGAGGCGAGGAAACAAATGAACGATGAGAGAATTCAAAATGGACAAAGTTCGGATGCTGAAATAGAGGATGACCGAATGAGTTTGGATTCTGTTAGTAGTGGGGAGGAAAGACTGGAGGTTAATCCGCCAAATGGGATCAGTAAGAGAACGTTTAGCAACGATTGGCAGCATCAAGCTTTTGACAATTACAACAGTGCATTTGATTCAGACTATGACGCGGAAGGAGAATATGTCACGCAGATGTTTTCTCATGTTCTGGGTGACTTTGTTGTTGAGCTTAAGTCCATTATGCAAAAGGATTTATGTAAAAAGATGGTGGAGACCTCTGCCTTCAAGTATTTTGAAAAGTGGTGGGACCAACAGGAGGAAATACACAAGGTGGGTTGTGGTTTAGTTTAAGATTAAGATTATTATTTAATTTTTTTTAAATTTTTGCTTTTGTTGGTTTGAAATTAATGTTATTCTAGTTTTCTGTTTTTCTGGTATTTACTTTTTTTTTATAGGAATGTTTGCAGGAGATCAAGAGTGTGAGTGTGTGCAGATTTTTAATATTTACATTTTGCACAAAGATTGACAGACAGGACTCGCAAATAGAATATTAGCTTTTCAGGATTTGTTGACCTGTGTGAATGCACGTCAATCTTCGGTCAAGATGGCTATCTGTTGCCTGTTGTTTCTTAGATTATAAAACATCTACTCCTTGAATCATTTCTAAACTCGATGCCCGAGTGGTTTGAGCTACTCGAGATCGAGAGGTCTCAAATTTTGAGTGCTGGCTGAAGCTACCAATGTTGAGTGCTTGGGAAAGACTCTATACACAATTTTATTTACTCATTCGACTCAGGTGTGAATGAGTACCCAGCTGTAGACCGAAAGATTTGTAAAGATATTGTTGATGTAGTTAGTATAATGAATCTAACAGAGCTGTGTAATGCTCTCCATGGGAGCTGAGAAGGATGTTTTTAATGGCACAGCCTTCTTGGGATAAATGATGTGAAGTCTGTGTGTGAGCCTTTATATATACAGGGACTATAATCCTCTTTATTGTTAAATGATGGTTTGAAAATGGCCTTGTTTGAGTTAGGGGGTTTCATCTCATGCAAGTTGTTAGCATTGCAAAAAAGTCAATGTTGCGAATACACGTAATAATGAAACCCTTATAATTATATGTTACTAAAAGTGGAACAATAATTATAATGTCAATTGTTGATGTGCCAAAATATGCTACGTGATAAAGACTGAAAAGATGGGAGGGTCATTGACTTGTTCTCAGTGATCTTGAATTCATTTTCACAATGGTGAAAAATAGTGATGGGAAGTGTCATGCAATCACAATTTTTTAAAATCAAGAATCGATGTCATTGGACTCTGTATGACAGACGCTTTTATGATAAAAATGAGTAAATTGTGAAATCCTATAGTTATAGATCAAACAGAAATGTGCTTGAGAATATGATTGAAAGAATATGAGGCGGTTAGTCCACATTGCTATTTTTTAAAACAGCCAACCCAAGCTAGAACAATTGATATTTTAATCCATAGATATGAGATTGGACATTTGTTTGTTAAAGTTAATGCTAAGGAGGAAACTTTTTATGGATATATATAAGAAAAATACCATTTTATTTTTATTGTGTTTTTTCCCAAAATTGTTTGTTGAGTGAAAGTCGTAAATATCCAAGCATGAACTGAAACATAATGGTATTTTAAAGTCATCTAGTGAACAGTGAATGATTGTAAAGAAGTTGTATGTTAGATTAATTGATATATATCCTAGCTAAAGAGGTAATGAATTGAGAGTAAGATGATTACATACTCACACTTGTATCAGACAGATTGATTGTTGCCACTTATGATTTTATTTGTATTATAATTATAATGATACATTAATTTGTGTTGGTGTGCAAGATGGATTTTAGCATGTGTGGAATGCGGCACAGTGTTATAATTTATATATATTCATAAAATGGACCAAGATTTTATCTCATTGTAATTTGTTTTACAGACACCTGCTAAATCTCAGAATGTTGAAGTTAAAAAGGAGAAGCCTCTGCCGACAACGACGACGCCTGCCATAAATTCTGCCCTGGCCGGGCTGTTTGAGACCAGACATCCATGGTCAAAGGAAGGTGGGATGGAGTCCGGCCTCGGATTTAGTCGATACAGCACTGGAGGTCTTCTTGGGATCCGTTCTGGCATGTCAAAGCTACCGTCTTTCAAGGTAAGTGCGAGGCAACAAAAGAATTCATAGCAGCTGGTTGTATTTATCTCTATATTTGAATATTTTTTAAAAAGCAGGAATTTTTTTCATTCTGGTTAGAAGTAGGATTCAACATGGCTGACACCTGTTAACATTGATCCTCTGTTCGGTGGTTAGTCTATCATTTTACTCTGTCTCAGTGAATGAGAATGCAAGCTACAACTACAACTTGTTGTTTTAGTTGTCAAATAATATTACCAGGGACAGTAAGTTATGGCGGACATTCACTACAGAGACAAAGAAGACATCCGAGGCTGCAAAGTCGCCTTGCTAGCGAAAGGCTCTTAACTCTTTGACTACCCGGAAAAAAATCCCAAATCCTTAATTTTTTCCCAGGCCCCAATTTCAGTCCCCTTGTCCAGACAGACATGCATCACAACAACAGGTGTTACAGACACAAATATTCATATAACCTCAACATGTTTGGTATGGATTTGTTCAGGAATGAATGAAGAATATGAATAAAGGAGAATGAATGAGATTATTTTGTTGTTTGGTGTAGAAGTGTTTTGTTATGTAATGTGTTGCGTAATTTGTTATGAAAAACTGATTTTGCATTTTCCTACTCACCAAGTGTAAAAAAATAATCCAAATCGATGCAGAAGCTTGTGACAACAGTTTTTATAAAGTATATCCATTGGTTTATGAAAATAAACTGGCATAGTGACATATTCTGGCATATTCTCCTTTGATGGTGGTGAATTATGTCATAGGGGTCAGGTTGAAAATTCCAGAAAATTTACACTTACATTGACTTTCACATTACTAACTTGAAATTACAACAATTTTACATCTACAACACTTATATATATACACAATATTTACAGGAAATGGTAGTAAACTACAGGTTTGAATGATATGCCAGAAAGCAATCCTTGGGATGCAGGTGTGGCTCCCCTGGACATGCGGAACAAACATAATTTGTTCGTCTTCGTTGCGCCGGAGTGCTACACACAACACACCTTGTGTCTTTGCTGACATATTTTACCAAGTGTGGTCTATTTGAGACCCTAGCTACAGGGTTTTGATGGAGATTGTTAGTGCGGTTGGCTGTATCGTCCGTAAAAGGGTGTGCGGCAGCCTCACAGAACCCTTCGATGAGTTTCATTTTGAATGAAAGAATGCTGCAAGCCTGGCCTTCGTCGTTATCTAACTTGTAGAGAACCAAAGCATTGGACTGGGCTATTTCCAGTATCCAATGGAAGAGTTTCTTC
>JARFNW010133636.1:0-11111 GCA_031763155.1 Dirona albolineata | reverse complement strand
CTCTCTCTCTCTCTCTCTCTCTCTCTCTCTCTCTCTCTCTCTCTCTCTCTCTCTCTCTCTCTCTCTCTCTCTTCAAATCAGTAATCATATTTATTTTTCTACTAGAGCTAGACTATGTCTAACATGTTTTGCTTTCCCTGTTATGTGATGTGGTTTGGGTTTTTTGGAAGGGCAATATGACCAATTCTACATAATATGGGTAATCTTTAATTAATTTAACTGAACCACCATCTTGGCAATTAGTACACTTTGTTATATTATGGCATGATTTGACCCTATTTTATTTTCAGAGTGCATGCTGAACCATTTCTTAAATTAGGGTATTTTATCTCTTGAAATGTTTAGTATTTTTCTTCCAAGTTTACACATTTTGATTGCAACATTTTTAATAGTTTACCTATTTTTTATCCTGTTCTTTCTTTGAATTATTTGCTTACATTTTTTTAGTCTTGATTTTCTGTTTCAATTTTCAATATTTCTACAATTTGATATTTTTGTTACAAATATATTTAGTTTTGAACCAGTTTGTTAGGCTTGCATATCCAACTGAAAGAGGAAAACATTGAAAAAACAAACAAAAAGTGAAAATGGTCTCGAGGTGGATGTAGCATTTGGATTTGAGACATTGTGCCAATTGAAAACATGTCTGCCACTATTAAACTTTATCTGGTCGCTCTTTAAACTTAATTGTGAAATAGAAAGAAACAAAACCCTCTTAGTTTATTTGCCCAGATTGTATGATGTAAGATAGAATTCAGTACATCCAAAACATGAAAAAATGAGTTTTCTTAGATAATGGGATGGCTTAATTCTTCAACGCTCATAGTCATCTGCAATAAATGACAAACATAATACATTTGCAGATTTAGTTGTAAGAGAAATCAGATCTTGATTGAATTACTTTGATAGATTATCAGTTTTTATAGGAATGAAATAACTGCCTCCAATTCCATAAACTCAGGGTGTTAATGCCCCCCCGCCCCTCTTATTCACAATACTGTGTCATACTTTACTTGCATTTTTGCTATAATATTATATGAAGTGTGTAGCCATGTGTATTACTCCTTGCCTTGTGATTGAGTTATTTTTGGCTTTTGTTGTATTTCTTTTAAAATTTAGAATGATTTCAGGGACTTTTCCCCCCTTTTCTTTGAAATGAATTGTGTTACCGTTTTGTTAGCCTTCTTGTTGCATTTTGTTTGTATTTGCATGTGTTTTCAGAGCTTGATGTTGTTCCTGATATCCCTGTCCAAAGGTCTCAGTCAGCCAGGGAGCCAAGTAAGAACTCACATCGTAAGTCTTGCATGGGCCCAGACATTTTATGGAAACAAAATTGCATGTTTATATCATACTGTCAGATGGTTTCCAAAGTAATCCTGAGAAAACTGACTGATGTAAATTGTGCTAACTTCATAATTGATTTAGATTTGGTCATTTTATAATGATGAAGAGAAGTTGAAGAGAAAGAAATGAAATTATAATTATTAAAAAGGATGCGTAAATTGAATTTCCCTCCCTATGTAAATATTACATGTTGAATACTTTGATGAGTGTGGTTTAAATTGAGGATTTCTTTGGAGAGAAGAAAAAGAGCTTGCCAAATATATAATGAGCAATAGATTGAATAAATGAGTAAAACAAGCGTGTGACAAATTTGAATGTTAGAGTTGTCAGTTGATGTACAGATTGATACATTACTACCCACAGTGACATATTTTAATCTACTGATACTGATGATACATGTTTGTTCTCCATTTCTTGTTATATTCATTTTAACGTTTTTCCAATTTCATAAAAAAAAATTGCAATTTATGTTATTCATTTTCTGTCTTAGTATAAGTTTTTGTTATTGCTTTGTGCTTTGATTAGTGTTAAACATTTGTAGAAATTGTTAATTTTCGGTAAGTTTTAAAGATTGAATTTGTATGTAGCAATGTGACATCAAATCAAAGTGAGCTTATGGCTTTCATGTTCAATAATAAATTTTCATTTATATCACTAGTTTCCCTCTCATGGAAATCAGTTAATTATTATTTAGTGTTCATGCTTTCACGCCTTTCCCCAATATTTTGATTGCTTAAATCTCTTACAACTTTATCCTTTTTTTAATTTTTCAATTTTCCCTGCCCTTTCTGGTTTGTTTTTTATATTTTGTACCCTATTTTTTTCTTCTGTAAATGAAGTGATTGAAGAATTGGATCGCAAAAATTTGGAAAAAGCAAAATCTGAACGTCAGCCACAAATCAGTGAGTTATTTCTTTTGATTTTTGCTTTTCTACAGGTTTCATTTTCTTGAATGTACCATATCAACAATTGTCTGTGTGCATAAATCATATTTGGCAACGCATATGTAAGCAATCCAATCTGCTTCAGTTTTTTTGGTTTTTTTTGGTGTTATTCACCTCAAAACTCAATCTGGATGTAACTGAGGATCACAAACTGCAGCTTGGAATATTATTAGTTTCTTTTGGCCTGTTCCATGTTCAGTGACCATAATATTCACAAGATGTCTTATATAAATGTTGGAAGTGTGAATATCAATAATGAACCACACAGATTCTGGATGAATCTAACGACCTAGTGGGTTAGACTGTTTTACATCCTCAATGTCGCTATAGATTTTATAGAAAGGGTTATACAAGATTGATGTAAGATGCATCAACACCTTTAGATCTGATTATGTAAGTCTGGCAGCACCTAAATCCTGAATTGCTTTAGTTTGAATATTGTATTGTCTTTTTTTATGTTAAAAATTTTTCACACCAGCCTTTGGTTGGAATCCTAAATGGGGCTGATTTATTTGTCCCCAGGACCTTTCAGTTTTGATTTGCTCTCTGACTGACTACAAAAAGGTGCCGCCTGTGATATGACATCACAAGTGTTGAAAATGATTGAAAGTTTTGTAATGATGGCATCATTTATGTTTTCTTGTTTCAGAGGAAGAATTGGGTGAAGACAAGCCAGTCTCTCCATCTAAATCAGACACAATGAAATCTACGGACAGTGCCAGTGGTGGAGAAACCCTCGAGGAGAGAAGTAGCAAAGAGGTATACAATGGGTTCAGAATTTTTCATTTTTTAAAGTTACTATTCTTATTTTGTAGAGAAGAAAAACTTGAGTGGAAGTAAAATATCCCTTCAATATATTTATTTTTTTTAAAATAAAAAATTGTTATAATTTTGAGTGTTGGGATGTGATGAGTTTTTTATTTTGTTGTATTAGAAAATTATTTCTCGTTATCAGTAGACATGATATTCAAATATCAAGAAAACAATTTTTAAAAGCCTTAAAAGGCTCAATGGTTCAAATTTCAGATCAGATATTGGTTACACATTAGCAGCATATTATTTCATCATACATACTGAGAACAAACTACAGGTCATAAAATTGTAATAGTAAAAAGGTACTTAAAAGTATCTATAGCGGGTGCTTCTCTAATCTTCTTTGGAGGGAATTCCAAACACTGGGCCTGACAGGAGAAAAATATGTCCCCCCATAAAGTTTATAGTTACAGTTTGTTTCTATAAGTTTTGTTTTATCGTTTGAGGATCTCAAGGCTCTGGTAGGAGTATAAACGTTAATGATATTAATGATGTGAGGAAATACATAGCACAGAAAATTTGCACAAACAAACCAAGTTGATAATTGAAGGGTCTTTGCGATATGGTATTACTTAATTTTATAATCAGAGTAATTGAATTGGAATTTTAAAAGGTCAATGAAAAATTGAAAGACATATTCAACTTCTCTGCAGGGTTCCCCAACCAAAGAACATCCAGCAGCCAAGGACAAGAAGGGCAAGAAGAAAAAGTTCCGTATTCCATCGTTTTCCAAAAAGAAGAAAGAGTCGCGGGAGAGTGCCATCTAAGAGATGCTGAAGGAGAAATTGACCATTGAGTGTGAGATTACATGAGATTTCGTCCTCACTCACGTCCTTTCCCCATTTAGGCCATCATTATATAAATTCTTTACCTCCATCAGTGATAACACGGCATTGGCATTGGTATAGGTTGCCTCTAGGCCTGAAGCCTTCTATCTGCATATGGTGCATGAATGGGAGACATTTTTTTCTCTTTAAAAGTATCATCGCTTCCTTTAAATGCTACACGAATCATGTGAAATAAAGTAACGTCTTGTTAACCCATGCCCCAATAATTTTGGTCCCGTTTTAATCTGGCCGGTTCATGTGGAAATACTTTGTCTGCGTATATGTATATATATTATACATATTCGTACTCATTAATCCAGTTTTTCATTAATCCAGTCAAATTTGTCGGATATGGTGCTGGTCGGATTAACGGAATACAGCTAATTGTATATTGATGATTATATTATATGTTACATTTGAAATGATACTATGTGTTTGTGTTCACTTTATCAAGCTTTTGATAGTCATTGAAAAAAAAAAAATTTGAATCCATTTGTCATCTGTGGCTTAGAATAATATGTTTCTAGAGCAGCTTTGTATGTTATGTTATTGTAGAATGATGTGATGAGATGTAAAGTTTGAATGTTTACCCTACTATTGTTTCATTATTGTCAAATTAAAACTTAAGTGAAATTGATGGTATGCATTGGGTATGTTGTTTTTTATGGCAAAGAAATAAAATTAATGATAGGTAGTAATTGGTGATGAATTAAATTCTGATGTTTGTATGTGGTCAATCATATCTGCTGCTCTTTTTATGGCTTATACATACATTGATCAGTTTATTGTAGAATGATGGATCCTAATTTAAAAAAAATTTAAGTCCCATGCATTCTATTGCGCCCATTAATGCTGTTTTCATCTATGACCTCAACCTGCCTTCTTGGCCTTTTTTTGGTGTAAGATATCTGGAACAATTATCAATGCTTCGAAATATTTTAGTAAATGTTCTATGTATTTCTCCTATGATTTACACATTTTGATGAGGGATTTATGACTACATATCTTTTTCCTTACATTTCTACTGTTGTTATATATTTTCAACCTTTGCAATTAACATTTGTAAATAATTGTTTTCGTATCAGTGATCTTTGAATCTTTGCATCAAGCCTTTCTAGCTCTCTTATCTAGTCCTATAACGGACCACCAGATCTGTGCAAATACTCTGCTCTTTTCTTCTTGCCCTTCTCTCTACCTTCTTTTTTTTTGTCCTCCTTCTCCGGTGCTGACCTCTTTCCTGATGGAAATACTTGTGTGTGATTGAAATTTTTCTATTTTATAATAAATGTGTAAGTGTGATTTTTTTCCCCCTTTTATCTACATGTCTAAACCACTTTAAAGAAGATAGTATTATGTTAAGATAGTATTATGTTACCTCTGTATCTTTTGTTTGATTGTTATTTTCCAACGTGGAAAGAGATTTGATTTGTTTTTAAACATAAAAACCACTGAACAATGTAAGGCTTGGGAAGGAACTAATTTGTGATCCTGATATTATTCTATGCCATAGATGGAGAGAAGCTAAAAACTTGGGATCAGATGTTTTGGATGACTTCTAAAATATTTGCTGAGCTTTTGTCTGCAACTTAAGAATATTTTCTGAAAGAATACCAAAAAGGCTATCCTGATTTGTCTGCTCTAAAACCTTTTATTTACCAGTATTGGCTTTACTTTTTCATAAATGTTGAATTCCATTTAATTTCTTTTTGTTGTTATCAATTTTAAAAATGTTTTTTTTCGATTTTTATTTTTTTGTAAGAAGCAAATTTAAAAACATACAAAGAAGAATCCTTTCTTTTTTTTATTTAAAATAAAACACCTATCGAACGACGACTCTGGTTTTGTAGGTGTTTAAGTGATATAAAAAACGATGAAAATTATAATATTGAACTAGTTTTAAGTTAGGTAGTGATCCAAAAGAAAGTCCAACAAACTCCTTACTTCATAAATGATTTGTGTAGCAATACTGATATTGTTGCAGATGTCATGCTCATGTTTTTTTGTTTATCAAATATGTACTCATTGACATTAGTCATCATTTTAATTTTGTTTTTCTTTGACACATGTTCAACTATTGCAATTTGTTAAGCCTTCGAAGAACTCAGTTTCATTTATGTTCCAACGATAATTTTTGGAATTGTATTATTATATTTTGCATTTCATTACTTACTAATGAAATCTCTAATGTCAACAGCTTCAAATCTCTATCAACTCTACACATTGATTTCATGAGTATTTGTTGATGTGAAGGAGATGAGAATTGTAGCAATTTTGTTTATAGAGATATTATTATCATTGGAGATATGGATGAGCTACCTAAGCGCAATGGAAGACTTCCATATCTGCATTACATCCCATAATATATCTTAATGAGATTTTAAAATGTATAGAGTAAAAAAAAAACAACCTAGGTATTTGCTATCATTCATTCACGATGGTTTAGATAAAATGTATTAAGCATTATATGATTTGAACCACCTCCATCCTCAGATATGAGCAATGGATCGTAGCTATTTTGAATTCATTGTTTATTCATCATGGATTGTAATTGATAGTCATATCTAAGACCAAAATATAGATTCTTGAATACAAACTGATGTTGAAATTGCATTTTTCAAAGTCTTATACCCTCAAAAGAGTTAAGACATGAATGCATAGTAAACTGGTTTTGTTTATAATCAATTTGCATTAGTCGGGTTCATTTTGTTGCAATCTAGTGGGGTTTTTTTTTCTTTCCAAGTTCCATTTTATGATTCCCTTGATTTTTGTTTTTGTTTACAATTTACTCAGTTTTATACTTTTGTCATTTTTTTTACCCAGCCTGTTTGTAATCCGAAAATTGGATGACTTTATTGGTGAGCAAGTTAAAGGAGCTTTATTGTCAACCTGTAATGCTTGAATGTCATGTTCCATACAATATCATCTTGTTAATCTTAAATTCTGTTTCCCTTCTCACCCTTGAGTTTGTGGAGTTGCTATCGGATCAGACCTGTCATTTTATTCCTTTTGGTTCTGGTGTGATACCAACACTTTGAGCTCTGGTGAAGCTCGAATGTTCCATCTCATTGTTGATACATTTGTCTCACGTTTTCCTCCCAAAAATTGTAATCATTGGAAATGATAACAATCACAATAGAAGTTAGAATGAGGTAGACTGCAGGCGTGATGACTTTGGTATGCCATTAATATTGTGGGTTAAGGAGAGCTCACAAAAGCTTGACGAGTTTAATTGATGAAGAGTTTGGTCAGAGCTTTCATTTTTTACATTGGAGAAAAATATCTTTTTATTTGAAAACAAGATCATTTCAATCGTAACCATTCTTCCAAGAGGATTATGGACAAGCAGATGGGTATTGTGAGGTTGTGATTTTTTTAACGCATGCTTTAATGCATTTTTTAATGATTGATTTTTACTGTATTGAATTTGGTACCTTTTTTGTTATAATTTATTTAAAAGTCTTACTGACTTTGGTATCTTTTTTGTTTTATTTATTTCAATTCATATAAAAAGATAAAAATAATCAGTGTATAATAATTAATGAGCTCTTATGACATAACAAGCTTGATTTTATCCACTACTTGCTTGAAAATGCCTAGCTTTAAGGCCAAAAAGGAATCTTTCCTCTACTTTTTTTCGAACATTGAAGAGCTTTTTCGCAAATGGAGAGCTTCCAACCTTTTGATGTTTTCGTTTATGGATGAAGCTACCACTCGCCTATTTCTAAAGGGAGAATAATTGAGGGGCAATTGTGTGCATTAGTTTGAAAAGGGAATTAGAGGTGTACAGAAATAACCATTTTATTCCAGATTTTGTTTTCTCATTTTTGACCTGTTTCATGTGAGTTCAGACTATGCCTCTCCATATTCTATGTTAATTTCTCTTATACCTTACATTATAAAGCTTAAGCTGTCTTTAGGCCATTCATTGACTATTCAATTACATGCACGCTTTTAGTCAGTCTGTAATGCCGTGTTTCATTAAACTACCTAAATAAAAATGTAGTGTTTGTATATTTCTTTAATGTGTTTGAATAAGTCATAAGTTTTGGGCTGGAATCATTTGATAGAAATGCAGTGTATACAGTGGTTTACTCAAAGATGAACTTGCATAAAGGTGATGTAATTTCAGGCAGTTGAACCTAGTTTCAACTCTCATCCTCTGTATTTTCACAACAGACGAATGGAACTTCTGATAAGTTTGTGAGGTTTTTTCTGTACCCTGCAGGCATCATCTATGATTGGTCTTGGAACTGGTTTGAATTTGTGGACGAAATTTTAATTCTACAAGACTTTTCCATGTTCTTTGCGGACACACAATGCTTAGCATATTTTATAGTGGAAAGGGTTGAATAATTTGGTTCAGATCTCAAATTTACTGAGAATTGAGTTTAGGGGGTTTTGGCTTGCCATTCCATTTAAAAAATTGGTTTAGGATTGACCAAGACTAGATTGGCACACTAGCCACACTGATACTAAACAGGATCATTAGAATTCTCTCTCTCCCATGAGTGAAGGATCATCCAATTTACGGAAACACTGGACGTGCGTCAGCAGTGTAATACAAACTTTGTTGGCATGGCGTAAGTTATGGATGTATTTTTGATTGGCCCGTGAAAAAATGTTACGCCAAAATTGTGGAAAACATTTTAACGGCATGCAAAACCACTTGTCTTTAATAAAACATTGAATTCTTGCACGTCTGTCCTCTTCCACTGAACATAAAGGCAATAGTCCTCAATTTAACAAATTGAAAATATCACCCACTAATATCATCGAGAATTCCTTACTGAAGCGGCCCTCCTGCTCACCATCAAACATAATTGAGTGCTTCAAAAGGTTTTGTTGCCCATCAACCATTTGTATAATAAGCACAGTCACAAAGCACCCACAGACCAGAACCAAAAAATCTGAATAAACTTTAAACATGTAACTGTAACTGCCCTCGCAACCAAAACGGACCCTTGCTGCATGCAGCTGGAAATGTTATGAATCAGAAATTTAAATTTACCAATGACAACACATTGGATGTTGCTTACAATTCAAGCCAAAACAATATTTGCAACCACAGTGCAGTCTGGTAAAGTCGACAGCTCAGGACTAATTGTTTTTATTACTATAAGCAAGGTTGACTTAATTCATTTTAATTAAAATCTTTGAGTCAACATCTTTCAAAAGTTTTATCTTGGTTTCCAGGGGACACAGACCATACGTTAACGGTTAGAACATTTTGGCACCACCTTATTGCAGTGAATTATACTCACAACATTGCATTATTCATGTAATTTTTTGAAGTATAAAATTGTGCCAAAGTGTGCTAACAGTTAACGTATGGTCTGTGAATACCGGCGCAGGTCAAGAATGTTGTAGTACATTTTCTCCAGTATTTTAAACAAGAAGATACATAGTGAGTGTGAAGGCCCATGAAGAAATGAGTCAATTGCAAAGAAGAACCAATGAGTAATAATGAATCAGCAGTTTGTGTATGGTAGTAGCCTACTCCAAAACGTGATTGAAAAAATTCCACACATTTTCAACACATGGTTAATAAATGTTAAACATATTTTGTTTATTTCAAAAACAAAGCAAGGCACCATTCATTATAGTTCAACAGCAAAACTCGGTAACACCACTCGTATCTCACTCATTAAAAAAATAATCATATCATTCAACTGATATTACAGCATGAGACCATCATAATCTAAAATATAATTAGTATAGCACGAAGCCATATTCCACTTAATCACTGACTCAGGAAAGAAGGATTCCAGTATGAGAATGAGATGTTTATATCATTTACTATCTACGTAAATCAGGAATGTCTTCAGTCTTTATCTATAAATTAAGGAAAAAATATTTTAAAGGGTTAAACAGTAAAAGTTAACGGTCCAGTCCGTTCTAGTCCGTGGTCGTAATATTATATTCATATATGCAATGCCAATGCTAACAAAGTCACCATATTATTTGTACATGCAGTCATACTATTGTTAATCTTGATTTGACAAAACTCAAAAGCGAAAAGTAGTCAAGCAACCTAAGAGTCAATATAGGGTTGCTGCACTTTATAAAAAAAAATTCCATGAGCTTCTTTCGTGATGAGTCCACAAGCTTGGCAATGGGTCTGTGATCAAAGACGAATGTATCCCAGCTTGCATTTGATAACTATCCATAAGTAGCAATGTGGCTTGGAGTGGACATCCAACCTCTCCATTCTGAGCTAAAACAACAAATTCCGTTTGGAGTCGAATCATGCTTGATGATACAATTAAATAAAAATAACTTGATAGTCAATTCCATAACTCTCTCTATCCTTCCACACCAGTTCATCCCCATGGCCATCTTGCATACTTTAATTTTAATCCAGGGATTAATGACAATTACCGGTACCTATATAAATGTGAAAGCTTAAGAGGGTATGATATAATTGACATTGAAGCATTAAAAAAAATAATCCAATATTCTTTCTCAATTTCCAAAAACACACGCCACTTATTGACACAAACATAATTAAAATCTGTAACTCGATTTTCCACATTCATAGATCATTTGACAAAATCGTGTTCTTGTCTTGAGCACATAAATATGCTTTTACACCTCATTCAATTATTGTAATATAGTATACTATTAGTACTATTATTCTTTGATAATTAAATAAGTAACATGCACATTTCATCATTAAAAGATCTGCTTAGTTATACACAAACAACACTTGCATTCCATTATTATACTAAGCAAATGCAATGATTTAAATAAATTATAATATATACATAAGTAGAAATAACATGTCATTAGATATTATTATTTTCATCCCAAGAGCTTTTATCAATCATGTATTGGTGCCAATTTCAACAAGCATCAATACAAATGTTTGATAAAAAGAAGTGGGATGAAAACTATATCCAGCGAAAAGAGTGATGTATCTTTTGTTTACCACTTTGCAAGGGATTTGAACCTAGTACTAGTACAATAGCTGAACTAACCATCTCCTTATTCTATTTATTAATCCATCATCTTCTGAAAACATAATAGTATTGTTTGATTAAGTAGTGAGTTACACACTCCCGACAAACTAGAAGGTGACAAAATGTTTGCTTGGGTTTTCCATTTCCCAAAGATCAGTCTATTGTGAGTAAAAAGTACTGTGGCAAACAATTTTTTAATGGTGAGTAAGAAATTGCATGATCAC
>JARFNW010133614.1:0-11114 GCA_031763155.1 Dirona albolineata | reverse complement strand
TATAAATTGTAGCCAAGGCCGATATATACAGCTCATCCCTATCGTCAGCCATGAATGGCTCACATGGTCCCACACCCAAGCCTATTTTGACATCCCTTTAAAAAAAGAGCCAAATCACAACAAAAATAGAAACTGCTCAACATGGAGCAGTTAGTTCTTTCTCTATGAATCATGAATTTAAGCGAAGTACGTGATCAGCAAAAAGAATCAAACAGTAAATTGATCTTCACGTGTTACTCCCATTTTAGCCACACAATTATTTACAATATTTTAATTATTAATTATATCCTGTTGTTTATCCAAATCAACCAGATTGTCCCAACAAACGTAGAAATATAGAATATAAAGATGTGTTTATAGTTTATAGTGAGGCAAGTACAGGCTGACTGATTTAACATAATTTATACCCAACATGCCGTGCTATTCAATGCATTTCTTAACTCTCTGCAGAGCATACAGTAGAGCAGTTTTATAAGCCGTATCATACTAACATTCTGACAATATCTTTCTCTGCCTGTGGTTGGGTATTCCTTCTCACCTGAGACAGAAGACATGGGTGTCCAGACCCAGATCAAATGGATAGAACAAGATCGTTAGATGATTTTCTCCCACCAACTTGACCTTGCTATTCGGGAAGTACCGAAAAACAAGTCAGGAGATTCCTTATTCAGCATTGGAAAGTTGTTTGTCATGGTTTTTTTTTACTCACAATATAGCGACTTTGGGAAAATGGAAAACCCACCCAACTGTTTTGACCTATTCTGGTAAGTTGGTGCCGGGTCAGTACAAATGGCTCAACATAAAGCTGGGCGTTCAGCCAGCAGCCAAGCCCAGAGTAGATCAAATTAAATAGTGAAATAAGTCTCAAAAGTAATCATTTCTAATTTCTAATGTAAAATCCAAAATTTCATACATATATTTCAATATTTACTATGTATGGATCAATATCTTAAAGGCAGGCAGGTGATCAGCTCTTTGTGCTTTTTTCGCTTTACCATAATCATATATATATATATATATATATATATATATATATAAAATAATAATGTAATATAGACAAAGTAAACAGAAAATTCGTTACAAAATGATTAAAGGCTTTAAGGCAGATACATTTTAATAAGGAATGTAATCATTACAAATATTTGTTCATTGATTTCATTATCAACGATTATCTCTAATATATTAGTCATGGATATATTTAATTTAACATTCATTCCAAATTCATAGGAGAAGTAATCTGTGATTGACCAGCGTCCTATCCAGAAGGGTGACGTATTGTCACTCTGCCCGCTTCACGCTACGGAAACCGTGATAAGTACCAACTATATGGGCCTCATCACGTTTATTTTTTAATCACCAAAACAAGATTGGTTGAAAAAGAACATCAGAAGCTGTAAGAAAGGTAATATCATAAAAGTTGTTGAAACAAATCCCTCAAAATAAAATTTTATGTTGGAGAAGCTATGAGGCACAAAAGACAAAATCCTGCAGACGACAGCGTTCGTGTTCATGTCAGGAATTGCCATTTAAAGTGGACATCCAGAGTGAACGAGGAGAAGGAAAAGAAGCAATTTCATGTTGTATCATAAATTTGTAAAAGCTCAACAATTTTAATTTTTTTTAAAAACCCCAACTGAACACCATCCAGAAAGTTCTATATTATAGTGGAGGGACGGGTGTCTGGGTGGGACTGGAGACCGGACAACTTGGCACTAGCAATTTGGTTTGGTTTGTCACACAGACTTTTTGGTCAGTTAAAATTAATCACCACTGTCTGGCAAACGATACCGAGCTGCTGGTGCCAAGACGTCCGGTGTCCTGTCCCAAGTCCCGTCCCTCGATTATTTATTGTAAAAAGATGGTTTGACGCAAAGGTGGTGGTTGCCGTTGGCTATTCCCATCAGAAATAACAGATTGTGTTGGAATAATGTAAACAGAAAAAAATGACAGGCAAGATAAACGTACATGGTTCTGTTTTGGTTTTTTAGCTGGTTTGGTTTAGTCCTAATAACATCAAATATTTTTTGAAAATTGGGTAAACCCTAAATTGCAGAAAAAGCGAAATAAGACGCTATATGCCTTTTCACAAAAGAAGAATGCAGTTGGTCTGTCAACTAATTGAAGCTAATTTATAACATAATTATAATTTTACATGGTATTACATAGTTTGGAAGGTGATCATTAATATTTAAATAATAAGAGAGGTGATGAGTGGTGTTGGTCCTTCTTGACATTTGGATTTAATTCTATTTGTCATGTTCACCCTTCAGAGCATGACATATGGCTGCCCCCTACACTGCTTTCTGCGGCACAAAGGGTACTTGATACAAATAAACAAACAAAGAGGAACATGTTTAATAATCAATTAAATTTTTTTAAACTTTTGAAATACATCAGTTATAATAATTTATTTTGTGTGATTTTAAATAAATGTTCTTTTTGTGCTGTTTAACTTGTTTATTTAATATCAAATAACATCAATATCATTATAGGATTTATCTTTCAAATGCTTTCTAGTTTTGTATATTTCATAATATTATTAGTAACTCTTACCTGTGATAAATGTGCTACTGTAAAGCGGTTAGAGCATGGTGATGATCATGGCTATATAAATGCCATTTATTATATTATTCTTCTTCTTTACATCTAATTATTTGAAACGAGAAAGAAATCTATAAAAGTCCTCATCTGTTTTGCCGTGTTATTAATCCATGGTGATCTACATCGAGTTATATGACGATAATGCATCCTGCTCCCATATTTGATTCTGTACTTGCATGTAGTAGTAAAAACAAACATACACAAGTCAAATTTTCACTTCTTAACTGACGAATAAAATGTATCTTGTCACATATTATTTCTTCCTATTTCTTATATTTTATTACCTTATGCGCATAGAGCATTAAGTAATTTCTGGATATGCGCTATAAAAATGCTATTCATTATTATTATTATTATTATCTTATCTAAAAGTGATTCCTCCAATTTCTAAGTAATATTTTCTCCAGCAGTTTGTTGTTTAACATCACAAATTAGAAATTTTCAAAGTGGTGTTCGAACATGGCCTTGGTCTGTTTGCTTGTCTCGGCGCATGCACGTTCTACCCCCTTGGTCACACCGGGTGGTCCACAGCTGAACACGCCCACCTTTCGCACCTGGGTAGGATAACGAGAATAAATTAGACATTCGGTACTCATTCAATATACAACACAATACAAGAAACACGACAGGATGAAAAAAACAAAGGGAAGAATGAACAAACAAAAGAAACATGAAACACCAAAAAAAACCCTAAAAAAGTAAAAATGAGGGAAAAAATTAGAGCAGCGAAAAGAAATCAATAAAGAAAGAAAGAAAGAAAGAAAGAATAAATGGGCATAATAACAAAATTACAACAACAACAAAATGGAAGATAGAAAACAATGAAAGAAGGAAAGAGAACAAGAGAAATTATTAATTTCCCTTTCACCTAACAAGAATATATAACTATAATATAGTAGCCTTACTGACAATATATTTCTCTACCTGTAAATGGATACTCATTCACAACAGAGCTAAGCGAGGAATAAATCTGTAAAAAATATGACTACCAAGGACTCAGTAGCTCTGCCGAGGATTTGAACCTGAGATTGCTCAGCGTAGAGCCAGACAGCTGAATCATTCGACAGATGTAGATACAGATGGGCAAATAAACAGGAGGTGTTGCCTATAATTAATGTGATCTTACAATGACTAAAAAAACCCCAGTGTAAATATAATTCTAACATAGCTGAATGGATAGAGCGTCAGCCTCCTCCAGTTGGCAAGGCGGTGTTGCCGCCGCAGGCATGGGTTCAATACCCACCTTTCGACAATTCATTTCCTATCTTGTTTAGGGGTGGCGGATTAGTCCAGAGGTAGTGGGCTTGTTTTCTATTCACGGCGCCAAGCCAAAGTTGCCGTGGCAGGCATGGTTTGATTCCACCAGTCGAGGAAAATCTTTTTTCAATTTTCTGCTCTTATCTCTCACTGGCACTGTTACATATCCCACTATCATTCTTTCTACATAATAATATAATCTGATCTTTATTGTCCAAAAGGCAATTTTTGTTTGGTTTACAAATGCTCATTTAAACACAAAGACATGAATCTTAATAAGGATACAGCCAGGAGCATATCGAAAACACTTAATTATAATCCAAGAAAGATCATGAAAATGGAAATATTTCACAGAGCGATATGAAACAGCGTGTCGCCATAGAACAGCGCCACTAGACCCTCTTCATTTATCTTGTTTATTGTCTCTCACAGGCATTATTACACCATTTCCCTACCATTATTCTATATTATTTTAACACAGCTGTTACCTGGGGATGGGCTCTGTGCACAGCTCCCATAATTTTATTCATCTGTGGACGTCCGAAGTGGGTGGTGGCCTTCAGACCAGTGAAAACACTTTTCCCTCCGTTCAATCGCATGAAATGTTCTTCAAATATATACTGGAAATAGAGAGGAATAATGAAAAGCAAGTTATGGAAAATAATTAATCCTAGAAAATATTTTTATATTTAACAGCTGTGTTGTTGTCATCGTAATTGGTGTCATTATAAATCTTTGGGGGCTAAATTTAGCCACCTACTTTACATCGTTTGTCATTTCCAAAACATTGTATTCGTGCCTAACAGGATGCATGTGTCATATTAAGTGTTCAGTGCTCCGTTGCTTTCACAGGGAAAATGTGCTACTGTAAGCGCTGAGAGCATGGTGATGATTGTGAGTAAGCGCTATATAGATGTACACTATTATGATTATTATTATTAATATCAAGAAAGGTATTTGCTCACAGTGGGCTAATCCCCTGCTTGTCTTAGACAAACAGCAACTCAATAATATTCTTTCTTTCTTTATCATTTCCTTTCTACCATTCGGTGTAAGGTTAAGTGCGGACGAACTCAATAATGTCACAAACTAAAAACCTTCACCATCTACCACCTAGGAAAACTCAGTATTTTAACACACTAAAAACCTTCACCATCTACCACATAGGCAAACGCAGTATTTCAACACACTAAAAACCTGCACCACGTACAAGGAGAGACGTCCGAAGATCGAAATTCTGAAAGAACTGTGTGATGAAGATGTCAATGGAGACCATGTTCTTGGTGTCAATCTCCTCCACCTCCCTCAAGATCTCTATCAACCACTCGAAATGGCGCTGGCTCCCCGTGATCCAGATGAAGTAGAGCTTTCACATGAGATAAGATAAGGTATTTATTAGTTCATAATGAAATGGAAATTTGCATTGGTTATTTTTTATTTTACAATGACTTTCAAGTACAGAATCAAACATGTAATCTGGAACCTAGATACACACTTCTCCCCTCTATCCATTTTTTGTTGTTGTATTTTCGTCGTAGTATTTTTTTTGATAAAGGGGAAACCTGAAACGTTAACCTATGTAATCTGTCTCTTTTTGAAGCCTATTGTAAAGAATCAAACATGGAAACTGGATGCATTATCATAACACATGTTGGAACGTAATGGACTAATAACATAGGAAAAAGAGTAATATCAATAACTTGAAATAACATATTGTAGTCACTAGATGAGGGACATAACATATAGGAAATTGTATTATCTGTGTTTGTCACAGGCGCGATGGGTGATTTATTAAGGCAGCGGACTCTCATGTCAAAGGTCAATGAAGAGGGAGCGGGCACAGATGGTCTAGTAGACAGAATGATAGTGGGATAATGTAACAGTGCCAGCTAATCCGCCGATTAATCCAGAGGTAGTGGGCTTGTTTTCTGTTCACGGCGAGGCGGTGTTGCCGTGGCAGGAATGGGTTCGATGAAAATTTGTTTTCTATTTTCTGTTCTTGTCTGTAACTGGCACTGTTACATTATCTTACGATCATTCTGTCTACATGTCGAAGGTCGTGGGTTGACATCATACCCCGGTCACTCCGTTGGTTTTCTTGGGCAAGATACTTTAATTCAATTGCCTTATTGTAGAAATGGGCATGACTTTACAACTGGGGAAGTAATCTGCGATAAACCAGTGTTCTAGCCTGAAGGGTGAAACAGGGATATGCACAGGTTCCATGGGGCTAAAGGCTCTTAAGGATTTATTACTATTTGTAATGAATGCAAATCTCAAATGGGAGAGAACTACAACCCAATAATAACAGTAACAGCTTGGTTTGGTTTGCTGACTAATTCTAGCCGACCAAGCTGCTAGTGCCAAGTTGTCCGGTGTCCTGTCCCTTCTGGAGTCCCGTCCATCCGCTATTTGTGTTTTAGATATTTTCATAAAAATGAAAAATGGATATAACACATATAGCGGATGGTTGGGACTCGGGAAGGGTTTGGGATGGGGTTAGGGTTAGGGTTTTTATGAAAATGTATATAAGCAGAAAAGGACTGTGTGTACGAGAGAAACCAGAGTGCGGAAGTTTGGGCGTCAAGAGTAACTGTTTTGTATACAAATTATGCAAAACCTTGAAAATGTGCTATATTTTACCAATAAAGATGTCTCTTATCTTATCTGATCTTATCTTGTTACCTTTTGACATTTGACCTTGTAGGTCATGTTGATAGAGGCCATGTGTACAAAGTCCTTGAGGATGGAGGCGTAGGGCGTGACCCCGATGCCGGCCCCAACCAGGACACTGACGTCATACTGGTACCAATCCTGTTGCCCAGCACCGTAGGGACCGTCCAGGTAGATCTGTTTGATTTATAACTTTTTAAATATTGCCAGGGCAGAGACAACTACAAAATAAATAAATAAAATATGTTCCCTTTATTCATCCCAGGGGAAAATTTGTCTTTAAGGTCTATTCCCAGGGTAGACTAGAATAACCCAGGCGTCAGGTGCAGCGCAGCAAAGTGGGATCAAGGTCTTGAGAAAAATAAATCCAGTGCTTCCACAGGGATTTGAACCCGCGACCTCTCGAACCAAAGGAGAGTGACTTAGCCACTGCGCCATCGGCTCATCCAACACGTAGACTACTCTAATGAAAAGCAATGAGAGCAATGTGAGCACACCATCAAACACAAATCATGGCTAGACTTATAAATTAGCGTTCATTTAAAGCAGAACATCAGAACCTGTATTCACAGTTCAGTCCTTACATAAAGTATTAGCACACTTTGGCACAATCATTTTGCGTTGAATCATACTCACAACATGGTATAGTCACTAGGGAGGAAAATGTGCTACTGTAAAGCGCTTAGAGCATGGTGATGATCGTGAATAAGCTCTATATAAATGTACATAATTATTATTATTATTATTATTATTATTATAATAATAATAATCATGTCATGATTCAAGTATAAACCACTGCAATAAGATTGCACCAAAGTATACTAACAGATTACGTACATGTGTGTATATGGCCATAGGTGTAGTCAATAACAAATTATGTGAACGAAAAGAAAAAAAGAAGAAGATGAAAAGCCGAAAGAAGAGTTCATTTACGTGCCTAATTCAACTCCACTAGAATAAGTGATGAAGTAAATGCAGAAAGCTTAGAAAATAAAATGGAGAAAAATCAACTTAGATGGTTTGGACATGTAAATAGAATGAATGAAAATAGGATTCCGAAACAGATTTTAGAATGTAGGAATCAAGGTAAATTACCAAGAGGTTGACCAAAGAAAGTATGGCAAGAAACAATATCAGAGGTGATAGAAAAGAGGGGGTATAGGTACTTGGATGCAAAGAGGAAGACTTTGGATGGAGATCAATGGCAAAAGTTCATCCGCACTTAACCTTACACCGAAAAGTAGAAAGGAAATGATAAAGAAAGATAGAAAGCCTAATTCAACTAAGACTCAAATTGAATATTTTTTATATTACAATAACTACTGATCCCCTTACTTTGGGCAAAGCCTGCTCTGGTTTGAGGCTGGACTGTTCAAACAGGTGTCTCAGTGTCCAAGTCCAGGGTCCCAGTGCCCTGATGTGGAGGGTCAAGGTATCCTCGTTAGGGGCAGAGGTCAAGGTGAACGGATGGTACTCGTCCTTCCCTTGGGCCAGACAGGCGATTCGAACCCACTGGCCGGACTTGTACTCAAAACGAGGAGGTCTTTTGAACTCGATCATGGTCACATCTGAGGAGGGGGGGTAAAGGGTGTATGTGGGGGGGGGGGGGGGGTTGTAGGGGGGGGCGGGTTGGGTTGGAAGAGGAAATAAATAGAAAATAATAATCAGATTAAATATATAAAAGGTAAAAATTATATCATGATCAGTGAAAAAACCCCAATAAACTAATATGATAAGAAATAAGGGCTGTCAAAAAAAAAGAGATAATGTTATAGTATATGAAATAAAGTATTGTCTTATCTTATTTTATCTTATCTTATCTTATAAATAAATAAGGTAAATAATAAATTCCCTTTATTCATCCCAGTGGGAAATTTGTCTCTAGGGTCTATTCCGAGGGTAGACCGGAATAACCCAGGCGTCAACCACAGAGCAGCGCTGCAAAGTGGGATCGAGGTCTTGAGAAAAAAGCCAGTGCTTCCACCGGGGTTTTTGAACTCGTGACCTCTCGAACCAAAGGCGAGTGACTTAGCCACTGTGCCACCAGCTCCCCTATCATCAAGGGTAAAGCAACTAGTAGTAAACATATAACAACAAAATAGAATGTTTTGGGTCTCCCCTTTGTCAGCTAAAAAACACAGAAAATGCATAACATGTAACACAACATGGTGATCAAAAATAGAATGATAGTGGGATTATGTAACAGTGCCAGTGAGAGACAAGAACAGAAAATAGAATTTTTTTTTCCGTCAACCGGGGAATAATAATAATAATAATAATAATAATAATAATAATAATAATAATAATAATAACAATAATAATAATAATATCATTTATATAGCGCCGTCCCTTATTAGCTCAAGGCGCTTTCCAACAGGATCACAATGACATAGAAGTATAAAAATAAATGGAGAGGGAGCGGGCACTGATGGTCTAGTAGACAGAATGATAGTGGGATGATGGAACAGTGCAAGTGAGAGACAAGAACAGAAAATAGAAAAAAGATTTTCGTCGACCGGGGGAATCAAACCCATGCCTGCCACAGCTACTCCGCCTCGTCGTAAACAGAGAACAGCCAACTACCTCTGGACTAATCCGCCACCAGGGCTGTTTTCTGTTTATGGCCAAGCGGAGTTGCCGTGGCAGGCATGGGTTTTCTATTTTCTATTCTTGTCTCTCACTGGCACTGTTACATTATCCCACTATCATTCTGTTTATTAGTCAACCTAGGATAAATCTTTTGACCAGAAGTTATTGTGAGTAGCGTTCTTCTCAATATTTTCAATGGGAAATTCAAATCACCCTTCCAATCACAAAATGACCAGTAGTAGTCGTCTCTTATAATAAGAGTCTACTAACTCATTTCTCTGCATAAAATGCTCGAGTTTTCTGCTCCCTTACTGCACATATAAACCACTGAGATGACTTTAAATCTGTTACATTTCCATGAACCTAATGGAAACTAATCATTTCTTTGGTGTAATTGGGTTCCCACTTGCCGTCAAGTGATTTTTTACCATCTAGAATTGGCAATTAAACAATGACCCCAATATCTACACCCCCCCCCCCCCCTGTATAGTTTGTTTATTTGTTATCTGTTCCCTATAGTACCGTAATCAAACAGTGCATTGACCAGCTCACTGTCTGGCCGAGGATAGTCTACAAGCAGAAGGCAATTGATGCGCAGACCTGGGTAAAACTTATCCAGGTTAAGTGCAAGTCTGTGCCCAGCCAGTACACATGACCCGATACAGAGCTGGAAAATCTATGGATCAAGATTATTAAGCCCACTGTGCACCCCTGCATGGCTCAATACCAAACACAAGCAAGGACATGGTTCTAGGGTTAAGACAAACACGAGAAACCTACTTGACAATCTCCTTGTGACACTGTGACAGAAGGTCAATGGCCGACTGGATTTCCCTGTCGTTGAGTAAGACGAGGGTGCCGATGGTAAGGTGGAGTTTTTCTCGTCTTTGAAATAGCGTGGCGTCCAAACCTCTATCCTGGAGAAAATTTACATGGTTTTATAAAGTTTTAGTGCAACACGAAGTGAAACCAAAATTGCAAATCATAATGTAATATCATGTGTCAAAGCAAAGCTGTTTGTCAACATTTTATAATTTCTCTCTTGGGATTAATAAAGTACACTAGTCTCCGTCTAAGTGCACGGTTTGACTGCGAAACAGAATTCTTCCTATGTAAAGTTACCCCTCTAAGCAAACTCTATTTAAGAGCATGGTTCAGTTTTGTTTTTGTTCTTTGTTTTTATTTAGATTGTTTTGTTTGTTTACCCAAAAAAAATTATTTTTTTGTCCAATATATATTATCGGCCAGACCAGTTGTTTGTTTGTTTATTTGTTATCTGTTCCCTCTCATGATCCTGTGTTTGGAGACACTTCATCTCAACATCAGACACAGATAAGGGATTGTTTTATCGCGCTCTTAGGCCGGGGGACTACTGTATATCTTATCTTATGATGAAAATCCATCAACACATTTTTTTTTTATATTGGAGAGAGATAGAGTCATTTGCAAGATTGGACATGAAAGACTGATCATCTGCTTGTCCTAAATTCATGATCCACCACATCTCTAGCTCTATGTACGGCTGCTTTGGCATTCAGGTTGTAGTTTGTCTGCCAATAACTTGAGGGTCATTCAGGATTTGACGACACACTGCTTGGTGTTATACAGGACAAAAAATTAATATGTTAGCAGCTTCCAAAAGACAATTAAAACAAACAATATTTCTACCAAAGGCCTTTGTGAAGCGACAGTGCTATACACGGGCTGGCGATGACAAAACATATTCTAAATCATTGACAAATCAAATCTTTAATGCTACACAGTAAATATGAGAGAAAATATAGACTATGTTAACTAGAGATGGGGCGAGTGGTTGCGGACGGTTCGTTACCCGCGGACATCTCTGAGGCGAGCGGTAAACGAACATTTTGAAAGCGAGCGGACGGTTTGAAAGCGGACAGTTTGAAAGCGAGCGAGCGGGTTCTAAAACAAACGAATATTATTTCATAGAAACGAGCGGGCGGACAGTTCGTTTTTAAGCTCGCTGCGTGCGC
>JARFNW010133592.1:0-11117 GCA_031763155.1 Dirona albolineata | reverse complement strand
ATAACGAGAGCTCGGGAATAACGAGTATTTTTGCTTGGAACGGAGGCTCTCGTTATAACCGAGTTCCACTGTATTATAATAATAGCTGGACATGTTGGAGAGTTCAGTTGTTTGTTTTGGTTTTTTAATTTTATATATATGTTGGTTTTTTATATATTATAAAGTTAACATTTGAGGGTTTTGATTCAAATTAGTATCAAAGATTTAGATTGCAAAGAAATGGAAATCCTGAAACTGATTACACATTGTCATTTTCAGGTTTGTTTCAAAGACCTTTGGTTCCTGGAAACAGGTAAGTTGTTGAATGTGCACGTCTTGTTCTCTTAAGAAAAAACCTTTCACTGCTTTATGTGTCATTGCCTATATTGTTATATCATAATGTTCCTGTTTCTTCATAATGTTCCTGTTTCAACAAAACTTATGCTGCACCTTGACACTTGTGACATAATCTTTTTTTTCTTCTTTTAAATGTTTGTATTATCTTTTTCATTCAATGTAAAGTGCATAGACAGAGCACCATGATGGATATGCTCTCACAAGTATCCTTTATTATTGTGGTTTTTAGATTATTGCACTAAATGAAATATGTTTTTCACAGAGACTTTTCACATTGAATTTTATCTGCAGAAAAACCACCTGCTCCATCCAGAGTTCAACTGGTGCGAGCGAGCACCAATACATTGGAAGTGTCTTGGGGAGCAGTTCCTACTGCAGACACCTACTTACTTCAGCTGCAAAAATACGACATGCCTCCGACCACTTCTGCTGTGGCACCTGCTGTCTCAACTCCAGCGGCGATTGCCCCTAGCACGCCTGCTACAGCAGCTGTTACTACAGCGGTTGCTGCTGCGGCTGCTACCACACAGACCAACAGACCTCAACTAGCCACTGTCACAGCCCATGGTGGGATAATCCGACCTGCTAATCCAGGTATTTATAGATTTGTAGGCTGATAACAGAGGATGATGATGATTAGTTGCATCACCTAACTTGCAGTGAGACTTTAGTTTAGAAGTGGTTGCTATTCATCAACAATTATTTATGTATTTACTTTCTCTTTCTATCCCTGTTCCTTTTTCTCATCTTTTCTGCATATCTTGTAAATAGTTTGTATGATAGTTTTACAAATTGATTCTCTGTTTTTGGTTTTGAAAGTAATGTATTTGATCGCTGGGACATGTTAGTGGAGCAACCTCAACCTGTGGGCAATGTCCCAAAAGGGTGGAAAAGTAGGCGTGATGCATGCCATTCACACCTCAAAATGGTGATAACTTGATAGTGCTATGTAATAGTAGTTCGCTCTTATGGGTTCTTCTTTGGTAGCAATGAAGAAATTCTGTATTTGAAATCGAAGACAAAAACTTGAAATTTCTTTCTGCGTCTCAAGAATTTGAAATGAAACATATTCATGGGCTTGAATGTTCCAAATATTTTTTTTGTGTTATAATAAATTATTGCAATCTACATATGCTTTGAGGAGCGAAAATGGAAAAATAATCAATAAATTATTTATACAAAAATGTACATGAAGATTGATGCAGTGACAAATTTTAAGGTTTTACAATGCTTTCATGTTGTCAAAACTGACATAAAACTCATTTTGACTAAATCGAGAACTATTTTGGCTTGGATTAAAACAATCACTTTTTTTTCTTACCAATTACCGCCCCTTCACAGTGTGAGATGTTTCATTTCACTACATTATTTAAAATAAATGCATTTATGGTTATATAATAGTAGCACTGACCCCCTACACATCCCTCTCTCAGGCATTCCCATTCGCACCCTGTCTAGTGTGGTTTCACCGTTGACTTCTAGTCAAACACCACAAACCTTCAAAGGTAGAAGTATGAATTCACTCTCGCATGCAACCTAATCCATAACAGTTCAGCTTATTATACACTTTTGTTTTGGGATCTGTTTTTGTTTTAGATTATTATTTTGTTTGACTTTATTCTTTTACTTTTCGTCATCATTTTACTATTTTTCAGGGTTTATCCTAAGATTGCCGTTATGTGTCAATTCAGTGTTAGATTAATTATTTTGATTCATATTGCAGGGCTCCCGTCATAATATAGTTTTGATATATAGAATAATGATACATCTTTTGCATTGACATTTTCTTGAACTTTTTGATAAAGAAAATTAGCAAGCTCAACTTCTAAACACAATTTTGATGACACTTGTTCTGGATGTTTTCTCATTTTGTCTGTCTGGCAAGGCAATAACTCTGAGATATTATAACACATGTACAAATGTTAATTACAACACAATGACACCCCAGTATTAAATGTGCCATTTAAAATAATGTCTTACCATTTACTGGCTATACAAGAGGGCAGGAGAGTATTTGGTTTACTGTAACCAACTTTTTTGGTCTACCTCATAACTGCTGCTTTATTTTTGAAATTTACCCATTGAATTCCCTGGAGAGTAAGCCAATGGATACTAGCATGATGAGATTGGATTTTAGGCCCAGAGCATATTGAATAGGTGACATTATACTCTACATAATCATGAAAATGTGAATCACATGCGCATACCACGTCCTTGAAAAATATGTTTTGATTTAAAGTTTCAGCTGTTTTTTGCTTGTTTGTTTGATGTTTTTTGTTTTGTTTGGGTTTTTTTGTGGTTTCTCTTTCTTAATAAATACTTTTTTATTTCCTTTGCAGGCATATACTTTTGTTTTGGCGATTTATTTCATAGGATGGTTAGATTTGAAGAAAGGATATATTGAAGATGTATAACCTACATTTCAAGTTTGTTAGTCCCATCTGCAAATGTGTAATTTTCCCTATAGAGAAATGCCAGGGACTAACCCATTACTTAGTTTCCATTCGTTTCATTTCCTGGGACCTTGTTTTACATTAATACTTTTGTGCATGCTTCATGCCAAGTGATTTTTGCCTTCTAAGATCATCAATATAACAATTCAATGTTTAGGGATATTTGGACATTTTTGCTCCCGGAAGCTAAGACGTCTACGTCATCACACCAGAGGTCAGCAAACTTGTTACGTCTGTGGATCAGGCTGATCTCTTGATTAGTGGGCTGTGGGTTGGGCAAAATGTTATAGGCATGATAAACACTCAAATATGGTACAGTAATATTAACTTGCTGGCCTGGCTTAGCCTGCGGGCTGTAGGTTGCTGTCCTGAGGCTTATTTTATTTATTTTTCAAGTTTAATGTTTACTGCTTTTGAAAAAGAGGTTGTTAGTTTGCATTGAATTCTAACAGAAAATTTCATGTCTCATTACCCAGTGACTGCCACCCCCCGAATCAGAGCACCAGTTACTATCACCCCCGTCTCGAATACGATCCGTGTAGCTGCCCCTCTCATTGCCAACCCTAACCAAGTTGGTCAACGTGTCACTGCTGCTACAGTAAGTGTAAAGTCTTGTTTTTTTAAATTTATATTAGCGTCAGGACTTTACACCCCTGGTGCCTTCTATAATGTCCTTGAAGACTTGTTTTCACACCATATTCATGTTTGTCTATCTCTTCTGCACTTGTTTATGATAGATTCCATGCAAGCGTTATCGAGGAAAAGTTTGCCTACCTCATTAGTATTTTTCTATTTTTTTATCTCCCTTGACAAATGGCATTTATATAGTGCTTATTATGATCGTTATCATGCTTGAAGAGCTTTACAGTAATACATTTGCCCTGGAAAAGCAACTGAACACTTAATGCGGCCTATTGGGCACAAATGCAATTTTGTTTTTTACTTACAACATGTATAGATATTGTCATGACTGTTTTGCATCCTAGACAGTCACCAGGACTCGATCAAGTTTGCTTGACAACACCAATAGTAATGTTGGGTTCACGACTCAGCCACCGACATCCTTAAAGAAAGAGGATTATTGATAGAAAATAATTTGATGGCTGTCAGGTCGCAAATCGAGGGTTGATATTTTGCTTCCTCTCTTGTTGGGAGATTTATTTCTAAGTGAGGTCCCTTGCTGCTCATAGATTTCAGCAGCTTACTGTATTCAAGAATTTCACATGCATACTTTTTTCATCTTCTCAGACACAAGGGAACATGTCTGGAATAGCGGCATTAGCTGCTGCTGCTGCTGCCACCCAAAAGATCCCTGGCACCCTGGCGAGTGCAACCACCACACCGGCTTCCGGTATTAAAGTAGTGACGCCAACAATAGTCACCCCTGGGGGTGTCAAAGTTACACCTGTTGGTGCCAAACTACCTGGTAAATTTTTTTCTTTTCTTTTTTTGTGTGGGGGGGGGTGGGGGTGGTAGTGTTGTTGTGTGGTGTTTTGTTTTGTTTTTTTTTTTGTTTTTATGTAATGTGAATCTTATAATACATGCCTGATAATTTGTAAGATAATACAAGTTTACTGCTCTAGAAATTGACTAAGTACCTCTTTGCTGTGTCTTTCAGGCACTACGTTGTCTCCAGGTACTCAAACAGTCCGTGTGGCACAGTCTGGTGCCACCATTCTAAAAGCTGCCGGTGGTGCCTCCAGCATGGCAGGGAAACAGATCATCACAGTACACAAGGCAGGCAGTGCCAACTCTGGTCAGTCACAGATTGTCACCTTGGTCAAAACAACACAAGGAATGACAATGGCCAATGTAAGTATTTTCTTATTCTTTGTCAATTTTTAAATGGTTTTGTATGGGGAGAGGGTGGGGGTATTTTACTTACTTAGGGGGGGGGGGGGGGGATAGTTTTATTTAAAATTTAAATTTATGCTGTCACAGTTAGTTTTGCATGAATTGAATTTAAGTAATTATTGATATTTGTTTTTCAATCACATTGCGGGGATGTTGATTTCTTGACAGTCAGAATGCTTCAGATGTTATGGCTTGGCCATCAGTGAGAATGGGACAAAAATGCCAGAGGGAAAAATATCAGAAGTATCAGAGCTGGTCCCTACACACGGTGCTAAAGGGAACAGATAAACAATTTTTTTAAATGATTCGAATATCTTTTCTATTTTCAGCCCAAGAACCCCTTGCCTCAAGGTGCGACCATTGTCAAGCTTGTGACCTCCCAGGCAGGTGGGATCAGTAAACCGGCTACTGTACTAAGCACTCAGTCAACAACAGGTCAAACTCCCACCATTCTAGGAATCAGTAGCGTTCAGCCTAACGTGAGTTTGTTGGGTGTTTTATGTTCTCTTTCATCTTTCTTGTTTGCGTGCAAAGGCTTTCATTGCTAAAGGTCATTAGTTTGTAGAATTGTTTTGTTTTTATTCACAATTATTTTAGTTATCTACTTCATTTAAAAGAATGTTGTTTATACTCTTTTGTCGATAATAATATCACTTATATAGTGCCTTCCCTTTTTAGCTCTAGAATTTTCATGTTTAAAGGTTAATTAACTCTTTATCAAATAAAGAAAGATAATCAGAAATGTTGTTTTCCTACACTGTTTTTACAGCAAACAACTGGACCAAAGACGTTGACCACCATGATTCGAACCATCCCTACCTCCATGCTGTCAGTGGCTAAAGGTGGTCAAGTTGTCAATACTGGCTCCGTCACAACCACTCAGGTTGGTACCAAGACCATTGTCATTGCTGCACCCAAGGGCAGCACGGGTGGTATGAATCAGCCCACCAAGATCATCACCAGCGTGCCCAAGTTAGCAGGACACCAATCTGGCAACACACAGTTCATAGTAGTTAGTCCACAGAGCGTGGCCAACGCTGTGGCTGCTGGTAAGTGACAAGTTTGTCTATTTGAAACAAGAAATATTTCTTAAAATTTAGATTTGTTTGAATGTTATAAAATCTCTAATGTCTTGTTACATTGAGCTGTATCAAGAGTTAAATTTTGCCAGCAGTCAGACATCCCATTTTAATAATGCTGTTCTTATTGGCCTGCCAATTAGTCAATAATAGTTCTAAAATAAAGAAATCCAGTCCGATCACACACATTTTTATGTTAGCACTATGATATAGAATAATATGCATTTTTGGTGTTCTGAGTGTTTTCCACCTTGTGTATTAATTTGTTGTGGTTTGTTTATCTTCTTCTTCAGGAAACAAGTCAATTTCCAGCATCAACTCAGGCGCAAATGTCATCTCTCAGTCCGGAAAACCTGTCATAACCGTTTTATCTGCAGGTATGTTACGTTATCTAATAATGTGGGCCATAGTTGTTGACTGGGTCAAAAAGCTGTGACCGTCAATTTTGTTTTAATTATATTTTTGATGTTAGAAAAGATTTTTTTTAAAGGGTGCCAAATCATCTGTTTGTCTTCAACTCTTGATCAAAGATCTTCCAGTCCTAAGTTCTATAGAGCTAGTCCCAACATTGCTCTGAAGTATAAAAGGAAACCGATGAGAAAAAAAAGAGCAACTTCTTTCAAAACCTACTTGTGCGATCTTTTGCAATGGTTTTTACAATGAACAGTAGGTTATCTGTGGAGAGAGCTAAGCTTTCAAATTATTTACAAATTAAAAGATGTCCTCATAAATTAGAATTCTTTAGTTTAACAATGGAAACTATTTTTCTATTTTAAAATAATTTTTAAAAAATTAACAGAGGAAAACAATTCAATTCACTATTAATCTATAATAGTTGTAAGATGTCTTTTGTGGGAAGAATATGTTTTCCACTATTAAAATAAATGTTTGTTTTTTGTTTTTTCAGGCTCTACAGCAGCAACCCACACTGCCTCACCAAATGTGATGAGCTCTCCTACAATGAGAGTCGTTGGCACCAATGCTTCCACCATATCTCTAATAGCCCAGGCCAGTGGAGACGCTGTGGCTGGGGGCACTCTGGGAGGCCGTCAGATCGTCACTGTGCCCTCGGGTCAGGGAGGCTTGTCCGGGACAAGGGGTCCTGTCCAAATCACTATCACTCCAGCCAATAAAGGAAATATTTCCACCATCTCACTTCCCTCATCCATCCGTCAAGTGACCAAGCCGATCGTGGTAGGCAATCCGTCTGCCAATGGAGCGGCCCAAGTCGTAAATCTTGCAGCTGCAAGTACCCCACAGATTATTACAGTAACCCAGCCAGTAACTGCGGACAGTAGCAACGCTTCAACTGTAGCAGTTGCAGGAGACCAGACTACAGCTTTGATCAGTGCCGAGGCAGAAGCAGCTGCAGAGGCTCTAGTTGGTGATGCAGCAAGTACTCAAGCAGAGGTTCCACAATTTGATGGAGCGTCTTGGGATATGGAAGTTGGGGATGACACTTCCTGTGGCAATAGGATGTGTGCGAGAGATGAAGACTCTGATAGTAAAAGAATTGTCACAAGTGTCTCAGACATAACGGAAAATCTTGAAGAGGACTTTACTATTCCACAGTTCGACGGTGCTGCGGATGAAGAAAATGATGGGGGTGACGATGAGGAAGTTAAGGATGGTGGAGACACGGGGGCAGGTCACCAAGAGGTCGAAAGTGGTACAGATCAGATTCCAGCAGAAGGTGAGATGGGCGCACCCCTTGATCCAGAACCTATGGATGAAAGTGCTGGTGTGGTAGCAGCTATGGGTGAGGAAAAGACAGCTGAAGAAGCAAATGGATTGGACGCCTCATCCATGGAAGGAATCCAACAGGCAATGTCGGAGGCCGAGCTTCAGCAACAGGCAGAGAGTGCCTTGGAAGCGTTGGCAGAAGCTGTGGAACCTCTGACGTCTTTGGCCAACCAGGCTCTGTTAGAAGGCGATGTACCTCCAGGTGCTGCCCAAGCCGATGCTGAAGGGGATGCCAGTGATTTGCTGCAACAACAGGTACATTTTAAGGGAATTTCTAAGTTGACATTATGAGTAATTTGCTTGACGTGAAGTGTCATGCATGACATGGTGTACAGGTTTATGACTGAATGGTGGGCAAGGATTCCTTCATGCAGAATTAGATTAGTTGGGGAAGGGTCAGGTTTTGTTTGCGGTCTTGTGGGATAGAACATATTATGGCTTTGGGTTGTTTTTCAGTTCTGTTTGAATTTATTTGATATGTGATATGAAGGAACATGTTCCTTTGTGGATGAGAAAATGAGAAGAGCTACATTCAAACTTGTTAGGGCAATTATGCGAATTCACACCAGACTGGCATGAAATTGAATTTTTCAGCGTAAGAGTTCATGAATTGTTTGACCGTAATATTCTTCCTCCCCCACTCCTGGGTTATTCCTTTTATTTTGAAATATATATATTATGTATACTGGTGGTTATTGTTTATTGACAGTAGTGAAGAGTCAAATTTAACCCATTCAATCACTGTCTTTAGGCAAACGCTTTGGCTGGAATACTGGAGGCAGCTCAAAAGAAGGATGGTTTAGAGGAAGAGCCACAGCCTGATCAGAGCGCAGGACAAATCCCGATGGATCAAGGTGCTGGCGAATTGCTGGAACCAAAAGAAGAACCACAAGACTCTGAGGCAGATGCTGCTGCGGCGGCTGTTGCTCAAGCTTTGTCTGGTGTTGCTGATGTAACAGGTGAGCAGGGTGACATTGATATAAACGGACTTGCTTTTTTTTCCATTTTAGCTGCATGAATGCCAGGTTGTAATGGCTGGCCAACATTTTAAGTGCAGAAAGTTTGACTTTTTTTTTTCTTTCAGTTTCTTATTGACAGTGAACCGAATAAAATGAAGATAATAGGATGATTGTGTTTAATGTTGTCTTTGGGCAAACATGCCGCCCCCTTACTCATGTCATCTGATTAATATTACATTATCACAACCCTCCTCTAGACCCTTTGACGACTCTGGCATCAGCGGCAATGTCCTCAGCCCATGTTGCCACACCCAAGGCCCATGTTTACCACCCGGGTGTTGGAGTGGGCGCCAACAATGCTACCATTAAGCAAGAAAAAATCACTGTCAAGAAAGAAGGACAACAATGGTTTGATGTGGGCTTCATCAAGACCACAACCACTACAGTCTCACATTATCACCTCCCTTCAGAAAACAGCCATCCAAATGGAGATGTAAGTCTTTTATTGCCTCTAAAGTTTATTGTATGTTTCGTTGTTAATTTGCTTCTGGAAGCCTGTTTGTTTGGGGGGTTTTTTTCTCTAATTTAAATTTTTAACAGAATTTGCTTAATGTATTTTATTTTATTTGTAAATATTGGTTTTAAGATTTATTATTTCAAATTCTGTGCTAAAATTATGTTTGAAGTTTTTTGATCAATCTATCACTTTTTGAAGATGGTAGGGGGACTTCTCATTTCAAAATCTTTTAATGGCATATTCCTCTCTGCTTTTCTTTTAACAAACTCAAAACCTGCATTAATTTCATAATTACTTTCACTTTCGTATTTCTTTTCAATTAAGACTTTAAAATCTCCCATCCAGGACATAGATGTAGTCAATGTGCCAGATCACAGCGTCATGAAACGCCAGGAGCTCCAGCCAGGCACTGCCTATAAATTCCGTGTGGCGGGAATCAATGCCTGTGGCAGGGGGCCTTTTAGTGAAGTGTCTGCTTTCAAAACATGTCTTCCTGGTTTCCCAGGAGCTCCTTCTGCCATCAAGATCAGCAAGGTACAGTTGTCTTTGTTTTGTGAAAACTGCTGATATTATTAGTATGAAATAAATCACACACAGTTTTCCCTTTACTTTGCTGACTGTGAAGTTTGTTGGTTGGGAATGTGTTTCAGTGTCAACATTTTCTTAGAAGTTACATTTCATAGGGATATTTTTTATTTGATTGTTCTAACCTAATATTTAAGCTGCCTTTCAGATGATTGTTTTATCATAACATTTAGCTGCCTTTCTTTGTCTAGTTTTTAAAAAAAAATGGATTTGTCTGTTTTAATTCAGTTTGAATAGAAATTTTAAATTAGTTTGATTTCATTTTACAGAGTGGCGATGGCGCACATTTGTCGTGGGAGCCACCACAGAACACGGCTGGAAAAATCATTGAGTACTCAGTCTACTTAGCTGTCCGCAACAACCAAAATTCCCAGACTCCTGACGTCAAGCCAGGAACTGCAGCACAACTAGCTTTTGTCCGTGTGTTTTGCGGACCGTTACCATCCTGTGTTGTAAATAACACGTCCCTGACCTCCGCCCATATTGACTACACAACCAAGCCTGCCATTATTTTCCGCATCGCTGCCAGAAATGAAAAGGGTTACGGTCCTGCTACTCAAGTCAGGTGGCTTCAAGGTAAACAATCCTCATGATATTTTTAACATTTTTGTTGCATTCTGCAACTGTAGGCCCAATGTTGGTACATCTTTGAGAAATATTGTTTCCTGGCTATAATTGAAATTTCTAGTTGTTTTTTTTTGGCGGGGAGGGATGTTTGTCCTTCCGAATAAACAATCCTTTTGCAACAAGGGCCTGGGAAACAGACACTTTGAAAGACTCTAAGAATCGTCTGACCCAGGATTCAATACCAGACCTAAACATCCCAACAAAATGTGTTGTTACGCACAAATTACCATTCATGGAGAAAGATTATTAATATTATTATTTTATTATTATTATTTATCACAAAGAAGAATATTGTACTTAGTCACATCCCAACAAAATGTGTTGTTAAGCACAAATTACCATTCATGGAGAAAGATTATTATTTTATTATTATTATTATTTTATTTTTTTTATTATTATTTATCACAAAGAAGAATATTGTACTTAGTCGTGACTAAGTTTATTGATCATGTATGGTTACAACCATTGAAGCCCAAGATTGCTGTTCATATTTATATTATACACCTTTGTGGTTTTTCAACCCTTAATATCGCTTAAGTTGTAGATAAATGTTGCTCTACAACATTATCAAGTAATGAATAATTTTATTCTACAGATGCCTCCCATAGTCCCGCGCCCGGTGCAAAAACAGTTAAAAGACAAGGCTCTGAAAACACGTAAGTAGATGGAGTTATTTTTAGGTTTAGGAAAATGCCACTGTGTTACAACTTGAGACAACTATCTTTTTAATTGCAAACTGAAGCCTTTGGCTCTCAGACAAACTTATAATGGCAACAATTCATACACCTATTGAGGTGTAAGTGTGATTAGCTTCATAAGTTTATTCAAATTGACTGACTTGAGAGAAAATCGTATTTCTCTTTCCTCCTCCCCCTTCTTCCCTCTCCTTCTCGCTCTCTCTCTCTCTCTCTCTCTCTCTCTCTCTCTCTCTCTCTCTCTCTCTCTCTCTCTCTCTCTCTCTCTC
>JARFNW010133581.1:0-11117 GCA_031763155.1 Dirona albolineata | reverse complement strand
AATAAGGCCTGTCCTGTGTGACTGTTGACACACTGTTATCACTGTTGATGTTGTGTGTGGTCAGTGACAGTGTGGTGGTACACTGGAATGTGATGTTGAAGTGATGTGTTGTTGGGGGTGATAGTGATGTGATTGATTGTTGTATTTTGAGTATAGATTTGTCATGGGCTATCTATTATTATTATATAGTCTATATTACTATACTATACACTGACACTCACTATGACTATAATAATAATAGTCATAGTGAGTACAATAATATTAATAATACTGGTTAAAGTTAAAATGTAAGTTAAGTAAGGCTCATTGATCTTTGTATGATGATAGTTAGAGTTAGAGGCAGAGGACTGGACTGCAATGCCTAACTACTACACTACTACTACTAACTAGAGTCTAAAACTGTAAAGTAATAGTAATAATAGTGCCGGAGCCACCTCGCATCCATATATTTGGTCATCGTGGCCAAGGGCGCATATTCGTACACCGTAGTATGTGTGCTTTCGTTTTGTGATGCAAATAACAGCCATGTTTTTAAAGTTAAAGCATTTTTAAAGTTTTCACATCACGTTCATTTCACATTTACGCATCCACCGCCATTTTTGTTCATAGTCATTGTATGATTGTGCATTGATTGTGCATGTTTTGGTGCCCATAAAAGTTAAAAGTTGTGAACACGCAACCAAACATTCAACAAAATATGTTTCGCCCCGTGGTCACTCTGTAACAACCTAGAAAAAAAATCAACCAATCTTAAGCTTACCCCCGTTTGACTCCACATTGAATCCTTAACGTTTGATCTAGAAGTAAAGAATCAAAATAATGTCTCAGCGCAACCCAACTCAGCAGAATCACAGACCCACCTCCAAACTTGGTCTTGTCTCAATTTCGACCTGGCCTAGTTTTACTTCTGAAAAGTGGAATTCTTTTGCCCTGGGTCGTAGGAAAATGGTTACAAACTGATTGACCATGCATATAATGGCCTCGTCGTCTGCTCTGACTTGTGAAAAAAAAAATTAATTATATGGAAATGAACTAAAACTAAAAATGAAAAACAAAGTGAATGCGGGCAGGTGGCGCACGCGGGAGGGCTACGGTCAGGGTTTCCACACATCAGGGAAATCAGGGAACAGCAAAAAAAAGCTTCCCGGTCGGGAAAATATCAGGGGAAATGGAATTTTAGGAGATAAAATCAGGGAACTCGGAAATTTTACTTGAAGAATTAATAATCCGCTGGCAATTGCGAATACTTTTTTGGACGAAGCGGTCATAATTTCCGGTTGTCAATATTTCTTGCTGGGTGATATTATGTGAAATTATTTTCGTTTACAATACCATGTCTCAATCTTATTAAAATATTGAGACCGTCTATCAGTGCGATACTCGGAATACTCACTTCGACTACCGATCCGACTCTAGTTGCGGACGTGCATATTGCTTGTGAACAAATGAGACAGCTAGACTTCGAAACGCTGGATGTTGAATTAAACTACGGAACTTTTTTCGGCCCCGTCACCTTTCCTTTTCTGAATCGCGCCCCGCCCGTAACTTAGTTAGACACTTGCAGTTCCGACACGATTACGATAGGTACTCTACGCTAGTTAGTAATTTATTGTCAAATGAAATTGTTAATAACTTCGCTTCTAATTGGAATAGAAATAAAATTACAACAGTTTTCTTCTAGGTTTGATTAGCTCTATTCATCTAGATAGGTGTGGCCCATATATATGCCATATTTCACAATTTGAATTTTCTCACCGTGGTCTCTATTAGTAGTTAGGCCAGTCCCCGACTTACAGACAAACAAGTAGGGAAACATTTTTGGAACAGAAAAATTATTGTCAAAATACAGATTCGAATTATGAAAGTTGATTCACATTATACACACTTAAACATTTTAAACCTGTTCAAACTGAATTACCTATATGGCCGTGCAGCGCGCTGGGGAAAAAATCCAGAATATGAACATCTGGCATCAGGGAAAATCGGGGAACATACATTTTCGAATTGTGTGGGAACCCTGTACAGTACTATACTACTTAGTATCTCACCTAGTCCTAGAACTAGTCTCTATAGAGAGGCTAGAAACCAAAGTAAACGTGTAGTTCAGGTGGGGGTATTTGCATTCAGCAATGAAGAACCGTGCTAATCGGGTTAGGGTATTAGTATTAGTGTTTAGGTTCTAGTTGGTAAATGGTATATAACAAATGATTACTTGAACGTTGATATAAATATATGATTACGATGCTATATATGTCTAAAATAGTAAATGTATACGGATACTTCACGTCTACCGATAGAGAACATGTAATTAAGGCTGGTCTAGGTCCTTATCTTAATATCTAGCCTAGAGTTTACTCAAGAAGCTACCTGGACCTAGACTAGAATGAGTAGTGATAGAGGCCTGCCTTTGCCTTGCATCAACCTTTCATTGTGCTGACTGGTAAAAATGTAATGATTGCTGTTAGTGTAAAATTAAGAACATAATTTACAAGGACAGAAAGTCTAAATAGTCTCCTTAGATGTACATGAAATATACAAAGAGATGTCTTCATTACTCTGCTTTTTTTTTCAGATTGATATTTTCAGAAAAGACTTCACGTCGGCTCTTGGGTTTTCTTTTGTTGAACTTATCATTTGCCTTTGTTGAGCTCCTATATGGCATCTGGACAAACAGCTTGGGACTCATATCAGATTCTTTTCACATGTTTTTTGATTGCACTGCTCTTCTCGCTGGACTAGTCGCATCTGTCATTTCACGATGGAGAGCCACTGAGACATTTTCATTTGGGTAGGATTTTATTTACTTTTAACGCTTTTAGGAAAATCATTGGGTAAAGGAAATCAAAAGAAATATAATGGATGTAAAAAGAAAATTTATTATAATTCATTTTGAAGGTGTAGAAGAGGAAAAGAAAATGGTTACCATGTCACAAACATCCCAAGAAAGATCATAAATCGAGGGTCGCAATGCAAACTATTGTAACTCAATTTTTGACAAAATTGAGATATTTGGCACAAAGTTAACCCCATACACATTGCATGTTGTGACAAAATATTAGAATCATTTGATTGATAATTAAAAACTTTTTCTAATTTTTAAAAATATCATAACTCAACAAATTCAAAATTGTCACGTGAGAGATCCTGTCTCCAATGTTGGAGATACGATAGTTTACGTCTGTGAATCTTAAGAACTGATTTTTGTCAAATTCAAAGGTGTCTGACATCATTGATATTGATTATCTTGAAGAATTTACTAAGGTAGTATATGACCTTCCTATTCCATTTTTCATATGTTCAGAAATAATTTTTATACACACTTAACCTGTTAACAGCTATTCAACGATGGGAAAGCCTTTTGATAACATAATTAACATGGTTCCCATGGATTCCTTGACCAGTTGGCCGACACCCTTGACATAATGTAATAATAAAATAATAATAAGATGAAGAAGTAACGCCAGTGTGTCGATTATGTATAATAATTGTTATGGTGAATTTTGGTCCCAGGCAGTCACCCGTCCATTCACTAGCCACCATAAACGTTGAGATGCAATCCTGCATGAAGAGTCTCTTCTTTCTATAATCATTGCGCCATCAGTGGAAAAAATTGTGCAAGCAAATGACATAACTACTGCTAACCATATCAACACATTGGATACTTTCAGCATAACTACGGATTGACCGGAATCCAGCATTTTGATTATATCGAGGTTGGCCCTCAAATTCGTGGTACGAAAAGAAAAGGCAATCTAGAGGAATAGCATAAGATTTCAACACCTTATAACGATATTCTTTTATGGCTGCCTCCTCGCCGACCTCTCATGGTGTTCTGTCGTTTAGCGTTCACACGTTATATGTTATGGCCCGGATTCGCCAGACTGCAGTCTCTTTGTAGAAGACAAATCATTCCCAAGACTGATCAACAGTTTTTTTTAACTTGTTGAAAGTCAAATGGCTGAATCAAAAAGTACTTTAAGGTATGCTAATGAACACATTCTGCTCTTACTTTTACATCGTGTGTACAAATTTTGTGTTTATAATGTGTGCAAAATATTAATTAAAAAAGAAGTAAGTTTATCATTTTACTTCCAACTATAACTGTCTTAACTGCTGATCAAACACCTTAATTTCCAACGTAAACTATTGTAACTATAAGATACGATAGTATACGTGCAACAATTTACCGCATTAGAATATCGTAACTATCATAAGTTGGACCGTTAATAAAGAAATTATAAAGTTTTTTCTTACTCCTGAAAAATGTGATTTTTGGAGTTACAATAGTTTAGGTTGCGACCCTTGATATATAATAAAGCACAAAAAGAAGAAAGATATGTATGGCCTTCAGCCTCATGATTTCACATAGTCATTAATTCCTTTGCAGGTTGGTTTTTTTGTTGTAGTATAGGAAATATTTTAACTTTGAGAGAATTCATTAAAAAGTACCGTCACTCAAAATTGTTATTTCCAGATATGTCAGAGCTGAAATTTTGGCTGGGTTTGTCAATGGCCTCTTCCTTTTGTTCATTGCATTCTTCATTTTCTTTGAAGCTGTGGAGGTAAGTTTATCTATTTTCATAGTGAATCCTCATTCAATGGATAATAATATCTTAAATAGTCTTGGGGCTATGAATATTTTTTTAAAAGCACAAGCCAACTTTACATTTGTATGTGAGTAGGACAATACAATTTGTCAACAGCATCTTCCAATCCTAACCATTTGTCCCTTCCATCCTGTATGCAGTAACAGTGATCATGACACATTTCAGGCTTGTCAAACTCTAAGAGAAATTAATTTTTATGTTTTAGTTTTTAAAATTAGATTTTTATGAGACTATTTGAAATCTTTTCATGTTGAAGGTTATTGATGCCTTAACTCTTCCATTGAAGTTTTTTACCCAAATGCTTTCTGGTTGCCACCATGTTTTCAGGAAAAATTTTAAAAATCATATGCTACACGAATAAATTCACATCTCGTAAACTAAATTAGATTGCCTGATTAAATTTTTTACGCTTACTTTGTCTTGAAACAAATATTTTGATAGCGAAAGTAGGTCGACTACAGAAGGCAGTCATGAAATTCGGGCGGTTGGTACTTTTCTGCATTCACATTTTAATGGGTAATTACGACTGCATTCGTAGGTGGCAATGGCAAAGCAGGTTGGCAACTACGACTGCAGTCGTAGACGGAAACATAAGGGTTAAATATTTGTTGTATATTAAAGCATGTTGTTTATAACACCGATTTTTTTAAAAAAATTTTGTCTTTATTTTCAGAGAGCAGTAGAGCCTCCTGAAGTCAAGCATGAACGTCTGTTTATTGTGTCTGTCTTAGGCTTCTTAGTCAATTTAGTAGGCATCTTTGCTTTTCAGCATGGGCACTCTCATGGAGGAGGAGGTAAGAAGCACTGTCTCTTTGGGAAGTAGCCAACTATTAAAGTTATGTATGAATTTGTAAACAGTATAAGAGTATTAATAGTACATATTCCATTCAAATTTGGTTTTTAAAACTGCTCCTCACAGGCCTGTATCTTTTTAAAAATATGTTGGGGTTTTGTAATGCCCACGAATGCATATATACGCAGCTTTTGCAGATATTTATGTATAAAAAGTAAGTCCTATAGCGCCTTTTGCACCCATAGAACTGGTGCTTATTTTGGTTTCCATAGTGTGAAGCAAACAAATTGATCATTTGTCACTTCACCCACTGGATAGGTCACTGGTCTGTCAGAGAACACAATGCCAAACAAGCTGGTCTCCAACATTCATTGTTTGTATGGAAGTGCATTGTGTTAAAGATTAACACCAAACTATTTATTTTTATTTTTAAAAACGTTTTTCAAATGACACTACATGATCATTTGTTTTCAATATTTTCAGATCATGGACATTCTCATGGGTTTGGAGGGAATGCAGTGGGTAAGTGAATTGGGTTCTGTTGTTAGTTGTATTTTAGGGAACTGTGACCTTTCAAGGGAGCATGGTATTAGAGAACAGAAATCAACACAGCAATATTGAAAATGAAAAGTTGTCTTTTTTTTAAAAATCTAAATGGATTATTGTTTCAAATGTGTTAAAATTATTACGACATTTGAATCAGCATTGGTGCTTTTTAAAGACCAGCTCTATATAACATAAACAATCTTGAAGCTCTTTGGATTAAGAATGAAAGACAAGCAGGTGATCAACCCACTGTGTCTGGGGAGAAATTCAATTTTCCAAGTACAGCAGCCACAAGTATTCTTTCCGATTTTGCCCCATTCCGAGATGGCTATTGTTCCAACTTTACTACAGAGCCAGGCAATGCAGTTATTAAATTTCTGAAACATTGTGTTTCAAAGTTGGCACCATTTTTACATTTCACATCATCTGAATCAATAATTTTTAATCAGAAATATATTCTCATCTAGCCTGGATCGAACTCAGTACCTGCTGTGGATCACAAACCTTGAGACTTCTGCCCTCACCCCCTCCTTACAAACAATAGCAAATTGCCATTTTTACCAATTTTTTATGTCGAATCACTTTTTTTCCCCATGAATTTAAAGAGAAAACATGGGATGATCTGTCTGCACTCAATAGGCGATGTAATGGGGATATCCCCAAGATAAACTGAAGCATGTAAATTAACCATTGATTTGATTTGTGTAAAATTGGAGATTTCAAACTGTTTCCTTTCTTGTCTTTAAAGGTTTGGGCATGGAAGAGTCAGATAGCGGCAAATCTCACGGAGGACATGGTCATTCCCATGAAAGTCATGGTCATTCTCATGAAAAACATGGTCATTCTCATGAAAAGCATGGTCATTCTCATGAAAGTCATGGTCATTCGCATGAAAGTCATGGTCATTCTCATGGTGGAGAAATAAGTAAAAACACGGCAAAGATTGCTCAAGCTCAAATCATGCAAGGTAGGTGAACTGATATTTTGTTTTCCATTTCTGCATTAGAGCCATTTTTTAAATTTTTATTATTTAATAAAAATTGTGACGAATTTTATGAATAAACACATAGTGATGTTTTTGTTGTTGTCGTTGCCAACTGAACATATTTGAGTAATAAGAAATATAAGCAACTCGCAATATAAGTAGGCCTACTACAAAGGGAAGTTACTGTGTTTTTGGTATGGGGGGGGGGGGGGCAAAATATCTGATCAGCGCTATGTGGGGGGAAAGTGATAAATTTGAGGCCTTGTTTTTCTTTTTGTTTGGCCTTTTCAATTGCGGGATCTTTAATGTCTTTTGTCAGATAGAACTTCAGGAATTCATGTGAATCTACAGGTCAGAGCATTAATTTAATAAAAACCCAGATGAAATTATAAGGGAAGGATGGTATTGCATCAGTTTTAAAGTTTCACACAGAAGTTGCATCCAGTATGTATTTCTATAACTTTTTTTTCCCCTAGATAGTATGTGAACTTTGATAAATGGCATACAATATTTGGTATTTGTGGAACTGGTTGTTGTGCTCTTTTTAAGTTAACAACTTGAATCTGAGTAACAATGACCATATTCCATACCATTTTGAGTTATAACAAGACTTTGAATAATATATTATTTGTACTTCCTTGCCACAGGTGTTTTTCTCCACATAATGGCTGACACTTTGGGAAGTGTGGGTGTGATTATTTCATCTATTCTCATCTACTACTTTGGGTGGATGATTGCAGACCCTGTGTGTTCAATGTTTATAGCTGTCCTCATTGCTGTAAGGTACAGTCATTTATAAACTGCTCTCCTATTTTGTTGGTCTGCTGCGCCGTAGTTGAACCTGCTGTGGGCCTAGTGTTGTTGTTGAACTTCATGAAACTTGAGCTTAGAATTATTAGGCACTGCCAATCAATCCATATTAGTTGTTAAAAATGAAAGACTATGATGTGACCAGAATGGCAGATCTACGACTAAAGGACAAACAGAATGGCAAGAGAGAACGATTGATCCTTGATAAAGCGGTTTACTGGAATTATTAAAGAGGTCATGTAAAGTCATAGATGGTAATAAGACTTCCATGTTTATTTTTTTGGGTAATGGGTCGATGAAGGATCAGCACAGCTTATGGATCTATATATTTTTGTCTCTAGAGAGGGATTCTTTTTATGTTTTTAAAAATATTTTGTTTATAATATTTGGTATTAGTATTCATTTTTTAGAGTCAAATCTTAAAAATGTGCTTTTCTGTTTACCGATCCAGACATTGTTTTGCTGACTGTGAATGATTTATGAATGTTTGATCTGGTACTGCGTAGTGTAGTAATTCATGAATTATTTTTTTTTACATTCTTTTGTTTTTCTCTTGTTTTTCCCTCCCTCTGTAGTGTGTTGCCTCTACTACGAGATTCACTTGGTATTTTGATGCAGCGGACACCCCGTGCCCTTGACGGCCAGTTGCCTGGCTGCTATCAAAGGGTATTGTCTCTTTACTTCTCTGTTAGATACAATTGGTATTGTTTATCGTATACCACATCATGCTATTTAAATGTCCGCCATTTGTGTGAGCGTGTGTAAATCCTGCCATCCATATTGATTTATTCCTCATTGTATTTTTTTAATATGTCCTCCTAAAGAGAGTGGGGGGTGGGGGCAAAAAAACTATTGGCCTACAGCTTTAAATGAAAAATAAACCATAGATAAATGGAATGTTTAGGTTTCCTGTTCTTCAATTACAAGCAAAATAAAACATTTTTAAACATGGATGAAGATTGTTGGTAGCAACAACAATTAACTGAGAATTCACTTGAAGCCTATTTGACACATTTCCTACTTTACAAGCCTGCTAATTTGATACATACCAAATGCTTTGTGTAGCTATTGAATGGCCCTATTTGTTCATTGTATGATTTTAGAATGCTTTTTTTGTGTGTGTGTGTGCTTTCTTGGTCATGTTATGAAGTTTGCAACTCATTGAATTGAATATCAATTCTGACACCGCAAGGTATAATATGTCTTGATAAATAAAGAAACAATTATCAATATGTAATATATAGGTAACTTAAGTGGTCTCTTAAAATTTTTTATAGTGTTATTTTTTTAATGTCATATTTGACATTGTTTTCAGTAATGTTTGTTTGGTTTCCTCAGGTGAGCCAACTAGAAGGAGTTTACAGTGTACAAGAGCCCCATTTCTGGACCTTGTGTACTGATGTGTATGTAGGAACAATCAAGTTAGAAGTTGCCAAAAATGCTGACACACGTTATGTCTTGAGTCAAACACACAATCTTTTTACACAGGTGAGTGCACGCTAATTGATTTTTTATTTTTTTTTGTGGCTACGCACTTCATGTGATGAACATAATATGGGTCGAATTTTACACCTTTTTATTTTAGTCGTAAAATTTGGAAATTTTTTATAGTAATTTGGTCTAGTAATTTGGTCTTGTGTCAGCTTTTTGTTTCTTGTTACATAAATTGAGAATTTGGCTTAAAGCTATTGTAACCTAGGGTAAATGTCTTTTGATTTGATGATGACTTTCTAAGTCATTGCCTCTGTAACGTTCACACTTGTCATCACACCATTAACACTGTCTCATTTTCTTATTTCTTCAGATTGGTGTAAGACAACTTTATGTGCAGATCGACCATGCCACAATGTAAGAGATTAAATCCAAGACATGTTAAAGTGGACCACAGTTTTTCCCCACCGGTTGTCGCACACTGGACTTCCCTCACGTCTTTCCCCTGCACTCAGACATGGTGATGATGACTAAAGATATAAGGGTGGTTTTATAGAATAGAATGGAAAAAAAAAGAGGAAAATCAAGATGGAATTTTCATAACTTTTTACTTTTATCATTACCAGAGGGGACCTATATAGTTTCAATCATTATCATAACCTTATGTTGTGACTGATACCTTCTAATTTGATTCTAATTTTACCAACACAAATGAAATTTATTTTCATAACAATCTATGAAAATCTACACCGCAGGGTTATAATTGGAAGTTTTAAAGAAATAAGAAAAGTCTGTGAAACATAAAGTAGATAAATATTATTAATGTGATGTAAAAGTTAAATTATGCACTGTGTTTCTTTCCACAACAGGAACTTGAGGTTAGCTGCAACTTATGACCACTTTTGCTAAGCAATTATTTCTCTGTTTTGAAAACCTTGCAAATATTTATGTTAAAGTCCTCTAAATTAAATTATTTTTTTGTTCTATTTGAGGTCGGAGAACTGTTTTTAAAGGTACAATACAGGGATGAATGCATACTCTTACATACGTACACAAACACACTCACACACACACACACACATACATGTATATATATCAACTGCTTTGATACCATGTTCTCATCAATATAATGTCGGCAAGAAACAAACTTGTTTATATAATATATAAGTATTGCTCATTTTATGTTTAAAATAATGGTTTAAGTTGATAAATAATACTACAATTTTTATATTCATGGCTCTTAGCTTGTTCTTCCCGTAACTGTTTTGTTAACAATGTTTTAGAAACCTGCTGATGTTGGTGCTACACATTATGAATTTTTGTTCGGGTGTAGATTTTAAATTTGTATTTATGAAAATGAGTTGAATGCTTGTGATCACTGGAAAGCTCATGCTATTTGCTTAAGCTTTTCTTATTTTCTTTTTCTCCACAGTTTTGTTTGAAATGAAAAGAAATGTTTCACATTGTACTTTTGTTAAACATAATATATGTTTTTGAGAGAAAAGGTGTCAGGAAATATTTTTGTTCTACTTTCAAAGTGGTCAGATATAAGGCAATTTTTTTATACTTTGTAGCTCTCATCATTTTTACACTTTAAAAAAAGTAAAGATCAGTTTGTAGTCTGAATCCTTGTGCAAATACAGGCTGACAGACTTTATTTTGCTTTTGGTGATGAATGATGCCTACTTTTTAATTTTTATTTTTATAGTCAAATTTATCACCTTAGATCATGTTGGGTAATTGTCATGCAGGTTTGTTCACAATATATTCTGGTTGAGAGATTATGTGATGTAAAATTTTAAAATAACTGGATGATTTGTCCAACTCCATGTTTTGTTGAAGTTGTCATTTGTTTAAACTTAATGTCCAACCACCTTCCAGTATTAATCTCTCTCTCTCTCTCTCTCTCTCTCTCTCTCTCTCTCTCTCTCTCTCTCTCTCTCTC
>JARFNW010133570.1:0-11119 GCA_031763155.1 Dirona albolineata | reverse complement strand
CTAATGTAACTAATGTAACTAATGTAACTAATGTAACTAATGTAACTAATGTAACTAATGTAACTAATGTAACTAATGTAACTAATCAAATGCAGCTGTAAATCTTTATACAATAATGTCATACAAAATATATATAAATGTTAAAAAATAAGATCTATCTGTTCTCCAGGCTCTTCGTTAACTTTACAAAATCACAACATTAAGATCTATCTGTTCTCCAGGCTCTTCGTTAACTTTACAAAATCACAACATGGCGTATCTTGAGATACAAGGGTATACAAAAAATTTCTTTGATCTCGGTTTATTTGTATATATTTCATGTAAGTGCTGAATGCATATTGCAGTGTCTTGCACCAACACCAAATGAGTCAGAGGTCAAAGTTCAGGCACATCTTTCCCTCTCTTAAGCAGTGAAAAAAAAAAAAAAGGTTTGAAGCTAGTAGTATCTGTAATTATACACCGAGATGTTATCAACATTGACATTCAAAGATGCCGGGATATCTGCCTCTAAAGAAAGCAGACAACGCAAGAAATCTGTGACAAATTCATCTAGCCGTTATCATTTCTTTTCGTCAGTCCATTAAAATTACTTACATTTATTTGATGAGGGAAAATCACGTATTAAAATGTATTAAACCATAACATCAAACTCATATCATCTTTAATTAACTGTTCCATTGGAATTTCTTTTTTTCTTTATCAATTTCCTTTCTACCTTTTGGTGTAAGGCTAAGTGCGGACGAACTTTCGCCATTGATCTTACTCAATCGAGGAAGACAAAATTTATGATTTTGAGTCCATTTGTCTGATTGGACCAACCTCGCTTCTGACTCACCTGGTCTGGTTATAAGACTCATCGTAATATATATTAAGGTCACTTTGCTTTTTGATTGGGGTTTTTTTGTAATTAGAGCACTTGAGGTGTCAAGCCAAAATAAATGTAATATATTACCCAAAAAATTTGATATAACATGACTTTATGTCAATTGGGAATTATAATAACAAGAAAATAATCAATTTCACAAATTATATGCCGTGCATTTCGGGCATCCAAAATTCATCTTTACAACTTCAAATACATATAAAATATAAACAAATGAACATAAAATGATGAAAAATATTGTTGCCATGACAATGTACCAAGCTGAAAAAGTTAATCCTCATTAAAAGAGCTCAAAATTGTATTAAATAAACCATTCTTACCCAATGTCTTTTCTGCTTTACACCTATCCATATCATCGTCATCACCAGGGGCGATTACTCAGACAAAAAAAGGGTATGGGTTGGAATTTAATAAACCAGTTTTCATCCTCTACATTGAATCAAAAATAAACACGGTCACTGCCACCCAATTCTAAGAAAACTTCATGGATTTCCTTGTCCAAACCAACCTTTTTCATCATCATTGCATCATACATTCTTTAGTAAATATTCTACCCGCATTGAAGTTGTAAAGACAATTTTCCGACACCCAGTAATATATTGAGATATCAATTTTCACCCCACACGAATTTATACAATAGTATTTTTTTTTATTATTATTTTTATAAATGGCATCAAAGGTAAATATATCTAGTAATAATGACCTGCCTCCGATAATTTCACACAAGTATATCTATCACCGTCACACGATTTTAATCATAATATTGATATAATGCGACCTATAAATAAAGTCATGATAAAATGACTTGCGATTTTATTAAGTACCAACATTTCATTAAATTTTTTCCCCATGACTAAGCAAGACAATTCTGTCTCCAGTAAATATATACGCCGACTTACTCAACTGACAAGAATTTTCTAAGAAGACTTAGAAACCGACATCTCATGTCACGCTGCGTTTGCAAGTCAATAATGCAACATGATATTTACAAATTGATTCAAATTTCTTTGCGATCTTATTCTTAGCATACTTTGCAATATCATAAACCCAATAGGAAAAAACAAAACAAAACTGTATCTCATTCACTGGAGTCTAATGTCAGAGACAAATACACATGAATGCCCACAAAAGCACAAGCTAGTCAGCCCAGTCTTGATCTTGCAATCATCCAGGGCCCAAGCGTTTAACCAGGAAAATACTAACACCATTCAAGAGGTAGACAAATGTGAAAGAGTTATGGAACACAGAATATGAATTTAGCAGATGCGTTAAGTGTTAAGCATCAATAGATGATTTTTACGGCACAACTTTCACACCACCGTCTATATGACTAAAAACAAAATGACGCTGAACACTATTTAACACGGCTATGTCCACCATTTTGATTTAATCTCGTCAAGGCCATTATCACCAAGGCAAATGGGTCCTATGTCTGCTCTGTGTATTTTATATTCTGTGATGTGAAGGGGTTACTGATGATACTGTGGCAGATTGACACAGCCTGCTGGTGGATAAATGATGTAAAGTATGTGAGGCTGTATTTGTATGGGGATTCACGGCTATAAATCTATCTTTATCTTTAAAGAGAAGAAACTGTCTTAAACATTCCCCAACGCTGGAAAAAAAGTAATAGTCCCCTCGCCTCCTTAAATCATCATTTTGAAAAAAAGGAGTAAAATCTATGAACGTAAGGATTTCTAATCCAAGGTGACAGCCATAACCATTATTAGAAAATAGTCCAAGTTGCTTAAAAATGTTCATGAGCTCTTTTCAGAATTATATAACTAACAGCAGTTTAACCGCTCACGGTGAAGAAAAAAATCATAATTTTTGAAGGGAGTGGCAAGAACCATGAATACAGTAAATCAATCAATTGCACTTTCTCCCTTCTTCCATTACTTACATAATACAATTACAACACACACACATATATGCATCTTACTGAATCATTGGTATAATAATGTATAGTGGGATAAGCTAATGTACATTATATATATATATATATATATATCATATAAATCATATATATGTGCAATACACACACCCACACATTATAGGTATTTAAATATGTTATAAAAACCTCTGAGTTACAAGAACAATGCTTGCCAACCTAATATTAATTGCATCGTGAGAATTTATTCATAAGCTACAAGGAAAAAAAATCACAAATTATATTCACAGTAAAAATCAATAGCAAATTCATCCAAATGTTTCCCAGTTTAAATAAGTTTGGTTTTTTTATTTAAAAAAGAAAAGAAAATAAAAAGAAAAAAGTATAAAAAAATGAAAAAAGTAAATCTCCAAATCAAATGGCCTTTTAAATCCTTTTAAACACACCCGATATTACCCTGTGTTATTTTTTTATATTGTACCAACATACACACTTCATTGAAAATTATATACATAAAAATTATTATTATATCACTTATGTAGATTTGATTCCTTATCTGAATCAGCAGAAATGTGAACTTTGTGAACGCTTCCGTTTGAGTGACTGTTGCTGACCGCCCGGCTGCTCCTCTGCTCCCCTCCGAGGGACGTCAGACTCATCACCTTCTTCAGCGAAAGACCGGACCTCGCTTTATTCTCCTTGTACTTGGTCCAAATATAACCCACACCGCCTGTAAGGTTCATACCGATACCCAAATACGTTGATATGTTGTTAGACACGCCACCAAACGTTACAATGCCAATCAACGTCTGCACCAGGGCTTTTAGCCCCCCGGTGACACTGGTGGTGAGAGCACTGGTAAGACTTGTACACAGAAACAACGAGTAATTGAGTAGCATGCCGACCAAGATGGCCAGGAATAACAGAGCTATGAAGCGGAAGTCTGAAAGACGAGAATACTGCTGGGCATTTGTCATCTCCCCATTGACAAGAGCGGTGAAAGCCAGCAAAGGAAGAGTGTTATAGCTGTTGAGCTGCATAGTCTCCGCCACAGACAGATGCTGTTCTGCATGCATCTGAACCAGGATCAAGTAGAGAGCATGGGTGAAGTTGCTCCCGATGCCACAGATGTAGGCTGTCATGTTAAATCCCAGATCTCCGTAACCTAGAAAGAGATCCGTCAAATGTTAAAATAAAAAATGATACGGATACAGTATTCCACAAAAAAAAAAATTACAATTCAGGATGTAATGGGGGGGGGGGGGGGAACCAGGAGAAGGAAGTCTATCATCAGTCTCGTGGCCCAAAGAGTCAGTCATTGTCAGTTTTCATCAAGTGTATTCTGGTAAATTTCCTGCTCTTAGCATTTCTATCTCCTAATATCATTAATATCTTGATTCTGCCTTACACAAACTCATCCATCACGGGGCAAATGTGCTACTGTAAAGTGCTTAGAGCATGATGATAACCATGGATAAACGCTAAATAAGTGTCATTCATTACTATGTGATGAAACAAGAGGCTAACACCATGACAAGATTTATTATTAGACAGCCAAAGCTGTAAACACAACAGACGTGAGAAAATCAATGAGGTGTTGGAGATAGGATGCCTGAAGACGTAAGATCAATGAAGCGTGCACCGCATAATGCAGCCAGTGACAATCCCAAGCCTGCTCGCCAATGCAGGGGACAATGTTTTTTATTTTCATTGAAAATAGAAAATTTAATTAACTTATTGTAAAAGCACTGTTAATCAAGGTGAATTTATTGCTCATTCCCACAAGGTTCACAATAAACCAAATCCGACTGTATCTTCATTTGAGGCCTGTCTAATACAACATCATGATTATTAGAACCTGTTTATTGTGGCCCTCAAAATCATTAGATCACACAAAAGCTCTTCAACACCACAAGGTGGGTTACACAAGACAAAATATGACATTCATCAATGTAAAACAACCTGAAGGTGTAAAAAGTCAGTACAACCTCATAATAAATTTATTGATCGCCATTTTACCATCAAACATCTGAGCTCTAAATAGGCTGCAAGACAGCTGGCTTTTGTAGATAAGCTTCCTAGCTAGACGTCAATAGCTCATAAATAACACAGAACAAGAGCTCCCATTTGTTTTATGATATCGTAAAGTGCTTTTCAACAAAATATTGATTTTGCACAGATCTTGATGCATTTAGATATCAATATCAATATGAAAAATCAATACTCAATAAATAAAACTACACGTAGATAGCAATGTTTAAAACAAAGGATCTCTATGAGACCTTATACATGCATTACACAATGTAACAATCAGGGGAAAATATGTAATGTGAAGGCAACATGTCCCATAGCCCTTCTAAATGAGTCGCAAATCAGGATTTTAACATATGAAAATATTGGTATAATATATGCTTTAATCTTTTTCTTGTGACAATTTGTTATAGTTGTTATTAAATGATATATAGCGTTTTTAAATTGTCAGAAACCTTTTGAGACACCCTGTATATATATATATTATATTATATCCACAATATGTTATTAATATAATCAGCCAAGTCAGCAAGCTGCATCTTGAGACTGAATTGATAAAAGAAAATGGAAAGCTTACCTGCTATAACACATCCAAGGGTCAAAATTATCACAAAAAATATTGTCTGTTTGCTAGGCGGTCCTTTCTTTAAAATAATCATTGAGAGAAACATTGTAGAAACTGGTACGCATCTCTTCAACACACCGTACATCGCAATGTTCATGTGGGACAAGGCGGTCAGCGCCAGGATGGAGTTGGTGCCGTAGAAAAAGGCTGGGGCGGCAAACGACATGCCACGTTTGATTGTGTACGTAGGTATATTTATAACTCTAAATATCGCCAATGTTTCCAGGGTGCAAATGGTTAACATCATTTGCAACACCATGATACAGACTGGAAAATCAAACTCCATCGTATCCAAGAGCGCCTTGGATACAAAGGCTGATGATATAGAACATATGCCATAGAATACAGCAGCACAGGTGCCTTTGACAGCTGTTTCTAGATTGCTGTTATCCGAATGAGGTGGGACCTCGATGAACACATCTTTTTTGTTTTTCTCCATTTTGATTTTGTGTCTTGATGGTCAGGATCACTCACAATCAACTGAAGAAGATACAAAAAAATATTTTATTAAATTAAAAACAAAATCTAAGTTACCCTTAGACAATATATACGCTACAAAATACTCTGCCCAAAATCAAAATGTATAATCTTATTGGTCCCATTACTTTTATTTCCAATTAATTCCTGAATGGTACTTTTAAAATAATTGTTTTCAAGGTGTCAACTGAGCTGTCAAGTAAAATACTTTTGCTAGATATAGACTAGACAGGGTTTTATACGACTCCTGCATCATCACTTGTACTTGTACCTACGTTTTAAACCCATCTAACGCATTTTTGTGAAATAACCTGGTCATCTGATGTCATCATTTCGAGCAAGCGTGCAGTGTAGTCAAAACAAGAATGGTCTTTTAATTACTTGTATCAAAATTTTATCATTTATTAATCAAACATTGTAACTTATCCCAATAAAACTTGAATTAAAATATGTTTTTAGTTTTAATAAGAGTTGTGATTCAAACAATAGAGTAAAGTAGAGATAATAGGTAGAAAGGCACACCAAAGGCAAACATGTTCACCTTCTGTCATTAGTAATGTGCTGGATACAGAAGAAATAACAATGATGTGTATTGTCTGAAATGAAAGCAAATCGTAATGTCCTTCACAGCGTCAACTTTCCTCTCTAAAAGTGATACTTTAGTTGCACTGCCCGAGAGGTAATAAATCAGCGACAGCAAGGTACCTACGCAGGGATCAGCGGGGTTAATTGGGGTCAGCAGCTCACATTCCGATGTGGTTTCTTTTTGCCTAATAATGGCTACAATTATTACTATTTTACGACTACCCTAAAGAAGTTGATCTCAATATTATAATTTCATTTGCAAGATCAAAACCTCCTTTAGATGCTACAAGAAATTTGATATTTCTACCCCCACTATTTATTGACTTATAGTGCTGTCTATTGCGTGCATTTTAATAAGTATAACTCTTCGAGCTAATCTATTTTAATAATTCACCACTCAAACACGTATCGTTCTATGTCATCATATTTTATATGTGTGTAAACATGAAATATTTCATTCTATTTTGTCGTGAAAGTATCATATCCGTGGCAGTTTTGTGATTCTTTATATTAGTTAATGTGTATATTATAGTCTTGTATTATATCTCATCATGGTTCATGTTACAATAAAATGAACCATTCACATTAAACTAATAAGACCATTTTTAACATTCATTATCCTGTTTGTCAAAGAATATGCATTAATTTTTTTTTAAATTAGAAAAAGAATGTAGAAAAAACATTTTTGAATTTTGTGAGCTTGCCTACACTTCTGGTTCGTTGGAACCGAGGGTGGGTCTGAGATTAGTTCTTTCGATAAAAGTCAATGAAGGAAGAAAAAAAACCGGGAATTTTTCTCTGTTCGCTGAATGCACAGTGTTATTTGAGTCTACAGAACTAAATGTGATGTAATCGGAACATTTGGCAGCTATGTAACAATCCTGTAGCTGTTTTATTGTGCTTGACTCAGCCTTATCAAAAAACCATATCTACACAGCATATAAATATAATCTCATCCAAATGAATATCTCACCTTCTATTGCCATAACGGTCACCTCTGTTTCTTTGTCGTTGAGAACCTGAATCTTCATAATCATCCGAATTAAGGCCACCTGAAATTTGTCAATGAAAGACCATTGTTTTAACTGGAGAAAAAATATCTTAATAATCTAAAAAAACCAACATGTGGTAAAATTTCCAGCTTCTATAGCTTCTACAATGTCATGTTGTCTGGTCCTGATATGAGTAATATTGAACAGAGTATTGCTTCTTGTACCAAACAAGGTTTATTGGCAGTGAGCGGATCCCTTGCTTGCCTTAAAAATTTTGATCCATAGATTTTCCAGCTCCATATCAGGCCATGTGTACTAGTGGGGCACAGACTTGTGCTTAGCCTGGATACGCTTTACCTGGGTCTGCGCATCAATGCCTTCTGCCTTGTTCACTGTTCTCGGCCAGACACAGAACTGGCCCCTACACTGTGTAATCAGTTATAAAGGGAACAGACAAACAAACAAACAAAAACCCCAGAAAGACATGCATAAAGAATTTAAGTGATGTTAACTCATTCCTGTTCAATACATAATTTTCAGCCCAAGATAGTACCCAGTGTTTAAAAACTTGTGAAGCAACAGCGAATGTACACATGCTATTCTTAGTGAAAACATTTAATGAACTATCTTTGTCTCGCTATTTTGAAATTATAAAGGCTAACATACAAGAAAATGGAAAAGGGATAGGCTACTAACTTCCTCTGCTGTACCCTTGATGACGTGGGGCATACTGAAAATCAACACCAATTGTCCTGGTCTCCCTTGACTTTCTGTTGTGAACAGTGGTCTTGTGAGACTTCAAGTCAATCTCTGATGAAAAGGCATGTGTAAAACGGGTAGAAGGATCGCCGCATTCATCCTCTGTACACAGAAAATGACCGTCACGAAAGTGCACAAGAAGGTCGGGGTAGTCGCTGTTTAAAAAAAAGAAAAGGAAAGGGGAAACATTTTTATTGAAAGAAAATACCTTTAATCCAATAAATTATGGCTTTAACACTTACATTGTGAGAGGCAATGGCAATAAGATTCATTCAATTATGCTGCGATAATCACCATGGAAACAAGTATTACAGGTCAAACTTGATACTGAAGTGTGAAGCCCATGGCAAAATAAAAGTATTTAAACATGGTGGGCTGTGTACTTGCCGTCTCATTCACCTAACCATAGGTGGTAACTCATTGCCCCATTGCCTACCCATCTTCTGAGTGGGAACCTCTAGGGTGCCCAAAAAAAGGGCAATTACTATAATTTCTGAAGTAAAAATAATCTGAATATATTGAAATTGAAATAAGTTTAATTCTCATGAAACGTACTTCAAACCTTAAAAAATGATGCGTTATTAAAACAATGTTGCAACAAGTTTGTTGCTAATTGAAGCTCTGATTGCATGAAAGCATTTGGTCACTTTAGGTCGGACCCAGCATTGCCAAACTTCGGCAGTCATCATCAAAGTGATACAAGACTCCTATAATTGAATTCATGACTTGTGATATTTGAAGTATTGTACCCGTTAAGAAGCAATTTCTTACAAAAGGAGGATGGTTGAACTATGCAAAAATCAGTCCTGTTGCAACACAAATCAACTCAAGGAGCACTTACTTGTAATAAGCATTTGAACACTCTTGGTCACAGAAATGGCAGAAGAAATGATCTTGGCGAAGATGCTTCATAAGCTCATCCTTGTCTAGATACCGTGTGTCACAAAACTCGCACAGGGGGTGGCCTTTGTAAGATTTGTCATCTACATCACCCATTCGCCTGTGGACAGCTAAGCTTTTTCTGTCGTAAAACTTTGTCTCATAAGGAAAGATCTGAAATTTGTATTAAAAAAGATTTTTAAATACATAAAAAACAGCTAAGGAATGAATTTGGTTCGATCAAACATAGGATGAATCTGCACTTATTTGCCATTATATAACATGTAATACAGAAAAATAACTGTCCCGAACATAAGAACATAAAGATGTTTCGAATGTGTAAAGGATTACCCTTAATTTAGATTATAAACTTAACACTAAAATTAATGTATATTTAGGTGAAGTAAGGAGTTGAGAGGAAAAAACAAAAGGAAGGGATGGTGGTGTCAGTCAGTTGAGTCACTGAATAAAATAATAATGTAATAAGATTTTTAAAAAAAAAAAAATTACCCTGAGGTGAGCAAGACAGATATCACAGGCAAAAAGTTGATGCTCTCTCCTCATATGAGTTTGCAGCTGAGCAAATGTTCTCTCTGGATTTCTCTTGGGACATTGTCGACATCGAAACTCAAGCAAATCCAAGTATTTATCTTCAATCTCTTCTGTCTCATAAAATATCTTATTCTTGCGATTTGGAATGCAGTCACGAAGATTTATGTCCTTAAACAATTGCTTTTCATAAACAAATGCAACCTGAAAAGAAATTTAAAATTATAATGTATAGGGTACACATGTGTAAGTAAGCAAATGAAATATATATATATAGTTTTCTATAACAGCATGAATGGGAACTTCAGGATTGAATATATCTATTAAACTCACATTGGTTAGTTATTTAGTTAAATACTGAATCTACTGTCTGATCTACAGGCAAAAAATAATGTTGATGTATCTTTCAGAGTTGGCCAACAATAGAATCTGGAACTATATTTGTGAGGGAAAATATGGATTTCCTGATGCTATTGTTATATCAGAAAGAGATTCCCCTGTTATACTTTGCTATTTATTCCCTTTAGAATCATGATTACAGTGTAGGGACCAGCTCTGTGCCTGGCCGTGAACAAGCCAGAAAGCATTAATGCGAAGACTCTTGTAAAACGTATGTTCATATTTCATTATGTATTTTTTGTCGTTGCCGGGTTTAGAACCCAGGCAGTCACCTACAGTCGAGTCGTGCTCACTGCTCGGCCCCCGTTTACAAACTTGATGCATGTTAATGGCAAATATTTTATAGTGATAGTTATAAGGATTTTCTAAAAATCGGAATGTCATCACAACCATTGACTTTGACAGTGTCGTTAAATGTAAGTATTTGGTGGGATAATAACTAATAATAATTAATAGTAATAATATATACGTAATGACGACTATTTTGTATAGTGTCGTTTTTATATTTTTAATATTTGGAAATACTGGAACAGATTATATTCATATTTGATTAGATACATGGAAATTGAAATGTTTCCCTTTTTCAAACTTTGCCCATGTGAGAAACTAGCGTCATGATAAAGATGCACTATTACTATTGGTAAGTATAAAGGGCTGCCTCCTTGGTAAAATTCCCCCAGTCTCTATAGCTGTTAGGTGAACACCTGAGGCTTGTGTCCTTAGCCTTAGGTAAGACACTTTGCCTTGCTTACCTCGGCCTATCGGAGACAACAGATGCCTACCCCAGCCAAGAACAATCAGTACCTATTCCAGATCACAATTTTCAGTATTTTCTGAAAGTTATCAGTACTCAACGGATACTACCATAGATGCGCAGCATTACATTTATAAAGACTCCAAAATAGACAAGGATGAAAGAGAAAAGAAAGGTATAAAGCATAATCTTTAAATAAGCACTCAAGATGATTTTCCCTTCTTTCTTTCTTTCTTGATCGATTTACCTTTTGTACCTTTCGGTGTAAGGCTTATGCATCATAAACAAACTTTCG
>JARFNW010133559.1:0-11119 GCA_031763155.1 Dirona albolineata | reverse complement strand
GTTAGGTGATGAGTGGTGTAAGTCCTCATTGACATTTGGATCCATTTGTCATGTACACCCTTCAGAGCTTGACATTTTGCTGGTCCCTACACTGCTTATTGCGGTATATATGGGATTCGATAAACAACTACATTATTATTATTATTTGCCTCTTTGGTAAAATTTCCACTGCTTCTATAGCTGCTGGGTGAACACTTGAGGCTACAATGCCATGTTGTCTAGTCGAGATATGAGTAATATTGAACAGTGTATTGCCTCTCATACCAATTAAGGTTTATTGGCACAGTGGGCTGATCCCCTGCTTGCCTTAAAAAACTTGGTCCATAGATTTTCCAGATCTGTAACAGGCCATTTGTACTTGTGGGGCCCAGACTTGCACTTAACCTGGATACGTTTTGCTAAGGTTTCCGCGCATTGATGCCTTCTGCCTTGTACGCTGTCCTCAACCAGACACAGAGCTGGTCCCTACACTGTTTAATAATGGTATTATAGGGAATAGATAACAAACAAGCAAAGTATTATTATTATCATTATCATTATTTTTTTATTTTTTTATTATTAACATCTAATTTGATCCTCTTTCATATAAAACCCAGAGACATCACTATGTCAGTAGTCCGCTGTTGATTAACTGCTGCATCACATTCATTTCTCCGTTTGGACTTTTGGTGAATATTCTGACTGAAGCTCACAAGTGAAACAATGGGGGTGTTGATGTAATGATATTACTGATGTTTTGATAATTACTCTTTTGTCTCCAATTTACTTCACAGAATAACCTTGGTGAACTGAGAGAACTCATTGATAAGTGGCGTGATGTTAGTCAACTAGCAGTTCAAGATTTGCAAGAGTTACTTCCAGCACCTAGTCCTTCACTAAAGGAGCTTCTTGACCATCTTCAAATTGAATATGACCTTGTTCATTTTGATCCTGATAGTGAATCTTTTTTTTGAAATCTGGAAAATCTTTGTCATTCATTGCTACCAAGTTAAAAATATGCTCAAGGACATTACAACCAAAACCCTTATAATGATCATAGGAAGCCAATATTAAAGCAAAGAGCCCCTAAAGTTAGGATTTTTTGCTATATAAAGTGTAGAGTTTATTATGAAATTTGCTCGACCTTTATAACCTAGCACAGGCATATTGCGAAAGGATTCTGTGCCCCTGTTCACTTGATTTTGTGTTATAACAGCTGTATGTTTAATTTAAGTATCAGGCCTCATTCTGACCAACAAACACAAGAGATGCACAAGCTACAAATCCATACCCCCCCTCACCAAACATTTACTCTTACACCTCATCAAATTTTTATCCAGTGTATGAGTATAACGTAACGAGTAGCGTCCTTTGATTTCATTATAACGAAATAGATTATGCTGCTATCCCCAAGAATTAGTTACAAAATGAGTGTATGAGGTTGAAATACATTATACATACTGCCTAATTTTTGTGACAATGGCAGCTCAATAGCATTGAATGATGTCATAATGTGCTGGTGCTGATGATATGCACATACTTTCGACATTTTATATTGTCTCTCTTTGTTGTTTTTTTGTGCTTGTTTTAACCTGTCTAATTACTGCAGAGGAAATGATTTATCTTGAACTTCCTCCATCATTTTTTACCTCGTCCTCTGTACAGTTATGGCATTTTGGAAAATATAATAAAAACCCGCTGAAGCCAAAATGCCATATGATATATAAGGAATAAATCGAGGCTTCAAGAGGACGAAGACAAAACAAGACAAGCAAATTGTAATTTTGGCCATTAGTGCTGTGTGTTTGTTTTAGTTTTTTATCTTTTTTTGGTTTTTTTGGTTTGGCTATTTGTTATATTTCGTAGAGGCATTGTCCCTCACTGTTTTTTTATGTTTTAGTGCCTCTGTCCCTTTGTGTCGTCGCTTGGCGAAGGCCTTCGGCCGAAACGTCGCTTGTCTTGTTTTGTCTTCATCCTCTTGAAGCCTCGATTTATTCCTTATATATCATGATATTAATATCACCCTTTTCCATAACCTGATATGATAATGCATCCAGTCTCCATGTTTGTATACATGTTTAATTCTGTACTTGCATGTAGTTGTAAAAATAAAAATGACCTAAGCCAATTTCCATTTCATCATGAACGAATACAATTTTACCTTATCTTACCGTGACCATCGCCTTACCTGCGGAATGATGGAGATATGCTTCCTCAAGTCGTGAAGGCCAATATCCAGAATGCAGATGCAGTCTATTGTGATCATCAATTTCCATTTCATCATGGACGAATACAATTTTACCTTATCTTACCTTGACCATCGCCTTACCTGCGGAATGATGGAGATATGCTTCCTCAAGTCGTGAAGGCCAATACCCAGAATGCCGATGCCGTCTATTGTGATCATCCCCTCCGGTTCGGCCAATCGGAAGAGGGCTGTGATCAGGGAGCTTTTGCCCGCACCTGTACGTCCGACGACGCCCACCTGGTAGAAACACAATCGTCGGCCCAATATTCGATTTGAACACAAGGGGTAGTAAGGGGGTTGGAAGCGAAGTGGCCGAGTGGTTAGGACAGCAGAGTCAAATGGCAAAGGTCGTGGGTTCAAATCACATCTGAGTAACCTCGTTTTTTGGGGAGGCAAGAAACCTTTGACTCCAATTGCCTCACTCGACCCAAGTTTAAAAATGAGTACCAGCTTACAGCTTGGGAAGTAATCTGCGATAGACCAGCATCCTACCCAGAATGCAAAGCCTACAGTAGAAACCGGGACATAAGCACCATCTATATAGGTCACAGATGTCAACTTTACAAGAATAGAGTTGTAAAAACCAAGTGCTCTTAAACCCCATTGATACCAAACAAGTCAAAATGATAATTCTATAGAAAGTAAAGTACCATACGAGAAAGATGCTATTTGAACATACAAACATTAGCTGCCTTTTGGCCGAGTGGTTGGAGTGTCAGCTTTGAGATTGCGAGATCATGGGCTCAAATCTTGTCTGAAGCGCTACCTATGTTGCATCTGTGGGAAACACTATTCACAGGTTTTTTTCCTCACTTGGCTCAGGTGTGAATAAGTACACAACCACAGGCAGGGAAACATAATGATAGTATATTTCCCTGGATAAATATGTAGTCTTTCCCAAGGGCTGAACATCGGTAGCTTCATCCAAGATTTGTACTCAGGACCCCTCAGTCACGAGTCGATTAACCAAAAAACTCGGCCACCGACGCCACATTAGAGAATACAAATGAAATATTCCTGTGTGTCAACAATCTCACCTTTTCCCCGCCCCGAATGGTGAATGTCAGATCTTTGAGGACATGAGGACCTGTGGACGAATACTGGAAGTACATGTGTTCAGCCTCAATGGTGCCCTCCTTCGGCCAAGAGGGTGGGGGTTTCTTTTCCTCTTTAGAGTCCAGCTCAGCCTCTTCAGGTAGTCTGGAATATTCTAGAACCCTCTCGACAGATATCATCTAGGATGGAGGAAAGGCAATGGATGAAGGCGTCATTAAAATACAGCTGGTTATTATTGGGGGTGGGTGAGGAATAAATCATTTTCATTGTTATCATCATTATTGTTGTTGTTGTTATTTTTATTGTCATCATTATTGTCACTGATGTGGTTATTGTTAGTATTATTGTATCATTATTATCATCATCATCATCATCATCATCATCATCATCATCATCATCATCATTTTAAAAAAAATCTTATTACGTCTGCTTTGTTACATATTGTATCGTATAATTGTTTTACATTGTGAAGCGCCGCTGAGCACTCCAGGGTGAAAGTTGAGCGCTATACAAATTCGTTATTTACATTTACAAAGAAGCCTGCTTTATAACAACTCCTAGCAAAAGATATATAAGGCTTTTAACCCGTCTCTTACCTTCATTCTTTCCATAGTTTTGTTTTCAATGCCGTAAATCTCTTGCAGCAGGTAACAAAGACCGTCCACAACCTGCTTCTGTTTGAGGGGCTTGATGGTGTACACGCCTTCCTGGTTGCGCTCCAATATAACGTAAGTGATGTGGGCGTGGCCGATGTGATCTGAAATCAGAATCCAATACCACTTATAAAACAGTGTTAGATTATATGCCAAATTGTAGACAGCTACTTTGTATATAAGATACTTTGAAATCTGGATTTGCCAAATTAGCAACCACCCCCCCCCCCCCTAAAAAAACCCCAAATAAATAAATAAATCCCATTATCTTGTATTTTTGCATTCCTCCAATTCAGACCACCTGTTTCTGGCAGCCCTCATCACTGCTTTGCTCTTCATTTATGACAGGACTTATGGGACAGACAATCTTGAATGAGCAATATTTAGTCATTCATATTAGATATTCTATGAACACGTACGATTTCTATGAAGGATTGTGATTTTTGTCGTTGCTGGATGGTGGAGGTATGGGTAAAGTCTTATCATTATATCACAGGAAAGTACAAAATATGATCAAGACATCCTGTTTCCTTGACACTTTTCTCTCATAGGAATATGTTATTGTTTATTTACCATAAGTAAGACAAGAGACCTACAAATGCAAAAGATTACAAAAAACCAAAAGAACATGGTACTTCTTCTTCTACTCTCTCACCTTCCTCTTCCACAGAACAATGGATCACAATGGGATAAACCTCCTTCTCAAAATTGCACTGCCACTGGTAGGAGAATATTTGAAAAAAAGAAGATTAAAATATTACCCCAATGCATCAACATTGTGAGAGTACTTAATCGCAACTGCCCCTAGAAAACCTTTTTTTCTAAAAAAAACCAACAAAAAACATGAACAAAACAATCCTATGACAACCCAAACATATAAAAACAACGAGGGGAAAGGATAAACTTACACAATGTAATTCATCATGACCTATCCTGATCATTTTTATCAATTTTGCACGCAGCAACATCAGGACATCATGACAAATTCTCGACTACTGTTACAGACAAGTTGCGATTAAGTGCAGAGGAACATATATTATAGAATAGTTTATACAAAATCATTAAATAATAGAAATGAAGTAGAAATCAAAACATGAAACATTTGTTATTATCAGTATCAGATAACCTGGGAATTTGTGCATAAAAGCAAAACACGATTTAAAGAGGAAGAAAAAAATACAAACACAAACAAATTCAGTAAGAAAAACAGAGACTTTGATCATAAAGTTTATAAAGTATTCAATGCCAATTTGGACATTGTAACATCATATGAAAAACAGTTTGTTTTCCAGGTCTACATTATCCAGCTTTCAGTCTATGGTCATACATAATGCCCATTAAACATTTATTACTTTTTGCACATGACCTCTTAACTTTAAACACTATACTGAATTTTAAATATAGTAAAGTTGAAGAAAAAAATTAGAGACTACAAGATTGGATGACCCTGTCAAGCAAATCTAACAGGTAATCAACTTACCTCATCCTCGGAGTATTTGGAGGGGTCAATCGTATGCACAGGCTGACTGAAGACCTGCCCCGCCCCACGCTTGTAATGGTAAACTTCAGAACTCATTGAGCTGTCCATAGGGTGGTACCTGGATAGAGGAGATGCATATTTACAAGACTCTCAATTTTCAAATTTTGACAACCATCCAAATTTTTGCGACAAAAATTAATCAAGCCATAGCATCGGCAACTAAATATTGTCAAAAAGGAAAAGTCTGTCAGGGAGAAGGATTTGTACAGCAAGAGGAAAGCGACGATGTGGCCGGCAGCACCAGCCTTGACCTTTTCCTTCTTTGCTTCCAGAAAAAAACCAAACAGATGTCCAATAACAATGAACTTTGGAATTCTAAAGTGAAAAATGCCTTGCCCAAAATCAGTCATTGATAATTAAATGCTGTCAGTGGCCATGTCAGTAGCAGAGCATGGAAACATGCAGAAGAAAATAAAGGAACGGGCTTAAGTTGAAAAGGTAAAACAAAAGCAAAACAGTATGTCTGAGACAAATAGGCTCCGAAAATGGATACCAGATGGAAAAATGTGTGCTTGACCATTGTCTTTTATGTATACAATTGTAGGTGTATCGTTACTCGTCTGCTCCACGTTACAGACAACAGGATAGGCACCAGCTCTATGGATCAAAAGGCTGCACCTGACTTACTTCAGCAGCAATGCAGTACTCAAGTTTAGACAGCTACTGAAATATAAATAGCAAACACAAAGAAAAAAACTTACACAACAAGACCATTGTTGATTTCCTCTGAAGCAAAATAATGTATTTGTATAGCACATCGCACATCACAGTCAAATGTAAATTCCACGTTGTAGGCTGTACTGGTGGGATTTGCCTCTCCACTTCCTGGCTTTTTGTCGACTCTGTGAGGGAAAGTTAATTTGAAGATTAAAAGATACAAAAATATAAAAGTGCTCCTCCCCGATTTGAATAAGATTGTTAATAAGTCTTCAATTATGGATAGTGGGTGGCACATTAGAATACAGATTTCGATCTTTTGCACATTTGGGCTGATCCTAACATAGAAGCCACTTCATATAAAAACAATTTTATAATCCCTGAACTCCTGACATATTGGAGCCTATACATAAGGAATCACATAATAACTCATATATCCATAACATAACAAATTTTCAGCACTCTTAGAAACATGAAAATCAATTATGAATACAAAATGCCCCAAACCAAACCCAAAGACATAACAAATTATTCTGTTTGCCTGTACTCTACGCAAAACTTACTTGACAAGTCTGAGAGAATCTTTACGGATATACACCAAGCTTTTGAGGGTTTTGGTAGGCTCGTTTCCAGATGGCACTGGGTAAGGAAACTGGAAAGAAAAAACAGAAAGAAAAATCAAGTCTGGAATAGCCTGTATATAGTGAGTGAATCCAAGAAAACCCTACAGTAAAGCCAGTGCTTATTACGTTTACACATAATACCCAGTCGACAAAAAGTTTGCATGCTAAATCATCACATCTCGAGTGAGGCTATCAAGGTAGTAAAGCACCTTCTCCAATTATATACAACGCTACACATTGTATGGATGAAAAGAAAACTATTATAATTCGTAATCACACTGTCACAGTATGACTGTCACTGTCATCTCATGCTAGTTCGAGATGCATAGAATTTCCAGGTCTCTGTGTATAGCCATGCGGGATGGTGGGGGTTATGAGGAAGTGAGTTGATCACCTGCTTATTTTGGATTCTTGATCCAAACAGTTTCTGGCTCTATGTTGAGCATATAACTGGTCTCATAGCTGTAGTAGTGCATGATGGAAAATAAGATAGGATAAAATAGAGAAAAAAAACCAGTGAATGGTGTTGGGCTTTCATTGCAACTTGCTTACAGAGGAACTTTGTGAACGAGGGCTGTCTGAGGTCAAGCTGTTGATGGTATAAAAAGGGTTTTAGAATATATATCAAAACAAATACAATGATAATGAATACATTATCAGCTAAGTACACAAAACTCAGATGGAGAGAAAGTGTAAAACTGTTAATCTTCTATAGAAGAAAAGGAAGATATCAGTACTCACTGGTATAGGTTTGTTTCCCAGAAAGTTGAGCTCTTCACTATCTCCAAACAGATATTCTGTAGGCTGTGGAGATTCAAATCTTTCTCCCCCCATTATGAAGTGAGTGCCAAAATAACAGCCTGTGATGAACATAGAAACATAGTAATAAAGGTTGATTGGTATTCAAAAACTTACAAAAAGCTACCAATGGAAAAATACCCCATAAATTTCTATACCTGTACTGTCTATAGTATAGCCCTATGTTACTGATAGTCTAGCTTAGACTTGATAGTCAATGATAGATAGCTCCACTCTATTTCATTCAATCATTCATCAGATATTAGTATTACAATAATACTAGACTAGATACTAGCCACTGCCACTTTAATTTTAATACCACCAATACTAATACATACACAAAAAAGCTTAAAAATCAAGAGATGACCATTGTCAATGACATGACCAAACAAAATAAGGAGAGGATGTATCATGTATGAAAATGGAAATATCAAGAAAACTTTTAGATTTAGACATAGAATGATTGGTGTCAATCTTGAATTAAAGTATGCAAAAACAAGCTAATTAACTTCGCTTGCTTCCGCTGCCTATACTACTACCCACCAGTCTTTGGAGGGTACCGATAGGAATTACTTTGGGATGAAACTTCACCACTTTCTTCGCCTCTGTTCCGATTCCTCGTCAATGAAGCTCCCATTTTCAAGATAAATGCTTATTGAAATATAGCAAGTGTCTAAATTAAAGGTGCGATATCCAGAGTTAATTAGCGTAACAACGATCTGGACCAGAGATAATGATCACTGTACTGTTGACAACGACAATAATCCTTCCTGATCCTGGGCAAACGTTTCGGTACTGTCACTGCCTGTCTGCCTCACCTCAGGTCGCCTCGCATTATAAACAGGAAGTGACGAAGGGTATTATTGATGATGTCACATCAATGAACTCGCCGAGTTCATAACAAAGAGGACATTTTTGACTGATACAATCTTCAATATAATCATGTTATTGATTGCATGATTTTCAATGCATTATCAAGATACACAAAACACTATGTTAAAAAATTATTCGTTTTAAATCCAAATATAATATAATATTTTAATATTCAACGCAAATACTAAAGACAACAAGGCATGTTTTTGTTGACAAAAGCATGAACTTCCTGTTTCAGTTCTTCTATTTTCCTCCCACGGTAAACATTTCGGTCATCCAATCAAAATTGATGAGACATTCGGAGATAGTGTAATCTCCTATATGATTGGTCAATACGGCAACTTCTTGGATGTGTTTACAGTCTATCGAAAACATTGCCCGTGTCCTCGAAGGAAAATACTCAAATTTCAATAACTATGGATAATTTAAAACAACAGTGTATGATAAATCAGTTTGTTCATGCTGCTGGGTGTCATGCAGAACAAGCCAAACAGTTCTTACAGGCAGCACAATGGCAATTTGAGGTAAATATTAGACCCATTGCTTCTAGGCTCATCGATGTAAATTTGTAAACATGGCCGATTGTTTATAATAATAATTTTGTTGTGGCGTGCTCGGTCACGGATACGAATTTCCGCTTGAGTTTGTTGCAAGTTTGTTCAACATGAATCTTACGCTTTTTTACATTTATACTTTGCAGGCAGCACTCAGTATGTTTTTTCAAGAATCCACACTACCCAGTATGTGTCGAACTTGCAATCGCAGCCACACAAATGGAAACTATCCGGTAAGTGAGTGTAGTAACAAACATGAAGAAGTAAGTTGATGAAGAGTAAGATTAATAATAATAAATAGAGGAGTAAGATAGAATTTAGAACAAATACTGTATGGTGTGTCATAGTCATGTTTGCTAGACCTTAGTTCTCTGTTGCATTGTTAGTTATTCTCATTGTGCCTGCTCTAACCTGGTGGAGCCTAATCTATGACATTATTAATATTAATTGATTCTCACTTTATTTTAGTTTTATGATGATTCAGATGATTTCTGAGTTTCAAGTCAGCAGAGGATTTTCCAGGGTTTTTGTCCGTTTTCGTCCACGGCGGTGGTTGCCTGGTGCAGAGGTCAATAGGGAAAATGGGGGATTATCCATGTTGCTTTGCATGTTTTCACCCAATTACTGCAATGCCTGCTAACAGATCAAACTTCTGATGATTTTTCAGTGGTTGTGATGATTATTAAATTAACAATTTATTGACAGGATTCCCCTAGGTTCACATCGGTGGTCAGCTGAGGTCACCGATCGGATCATATCTATATTCCTGATCACATTTTGTCCCAAATTTGAACCATGCCAGAGACTAGACGACTTGTAGGCGAAGTCTATTTCTGACGAAAACAGATTTCTCTATAAACAGTAACAGTGCAAGATATAACCAACAGTATTTATTTTTTTATTATTATTATATTATTATTATTATTCAACTAGATTGTGGGCTGTCTTAAGAAGGGATTAGAAATAAATGCATAGGCATAGGTACAAAGGCGAAACTAAAGCTACAAACTAAACCCAGGAGTGGCAATTTTGATTGATAATAATAATACGTTTTTACACTGTCTAGACTATTCTAATATAGAGAAATCCAGATAAGCCCAGAGGTATTCAACTATATCTAAAATTTTCTTTAAATTTGTTACCCCTTAACTATAAAAAGTAGGTTGCCCTAGGGTTATAAATGAAATGCTCTATATACAGGAAAACAATGACAACATAGGAAAATTAGGAAAAAAAATCGAAAAATATGTTCCAGGTTGGAGAAAGCTTACATAGCCACTACCATAAAATAAAACTACACTTGTTCCGAGGTGGATTTGCGAAGGTCAAGGTTGGGAAATGATCTTGGGTAAACTTGTCCTATTTAACATTGGTTCTGGGAAACGACCTCTCTCATGGCATTTGATCCATAGTAGTAGTTATAGTGTAGTAGTAACAAATAATAATAATGATAATAATAAAGGTGAAAACAGAAAGTTTGGAAGAGAAAATAGAGAAAAATCAACTGGGATGGTTTGGACATGTAGACAGACACAGAATGAATGATGGTAGGATGCCAAGACAAATGTTAGAATGTAAGCAGCAAGGGAGATTGCCTAGAGGTGGACCGGGAACAACATGGCAGGAAGTAATTAAAGAAACCATAAAAAAGAAGGGATATAAGTTTGTGGACGCAAAAGGGAAGATGTGGCGAAAGTTCGTTTATGATGCATAGGCCTTACACCGAAAGGTACAAAAGGTAATTTGATCAAGAAAGAAAATAATAATGATATTTATATAGCGCTTTATGTCGAAACTTCAAAGCGCTTTACAATAAATGGGGGGGGGGGGGTTACACACACGATTGTTTACATATTAACTTAAAGTCAAAATTCAAATCTAAAACACGTGCAATAGCTTAAAAACAAACAAAAAAAGGTAACAATCAACACATATAGCAACTTACATGAAAACGATCTAATATAGATATTTTATAAAAAGGGTACGTCTTGAGCTGCCTTTTAAAGCTTGACTCACTGCTCGCATGTCTTACGACTGGGGGAAGGGAATTCCAAACAAATCGGAAGAAAAGTGGCTCATGAAATTCAATCTAGACAAATGCGAGGTTCTACGCGTCACCAACAAGCGAAAACAAATTA
>JARFNW010133548.1:0-11121 GCA_031763155.1 Dirona albolineata | reverse complement strand
TATATATACACCAACTGCGCACCATTCCAAGACAAAGACAACTGATGGACCTGATGAAACATGGTCAACAACCAGGAATGGGAATCGAAACAAAAGGAACACCAGGAGGCGTATACACCACAGAATGATAACTTACACAGAGGCGACATTAGAGCCAAGGTGATAGTGGCCACGACAATACTTAACAAAGATGGCGGACATAGTGGTATTAAATAGTGGTTCACCGCCATTTTGGTTTAGTTTTTTCGTGATATTATGTGGCACGAAAGTTGTGCCATAATAATCGTTTATTGTCGTTCTGGTAAATTCAAATTCTGTGGTATGCAATACCATACGTTAAATGTTAGAACATTGTGGTAAAATCTTGTTGCAGTGAATTATACTCACAACATTGCATGATTCATAATTATATTATTCATGTAATGTCTTAAGTATAAAATTGTCCAAAATGTGCTAACAGTTAACGTATGGTCTGTGTATACCGGCGTATGAATATGAGAGCAGGCTGACAACACACTTACAGGTGCAATACGCTTAGCAGGAGCCGGTGGCGCAGTGGTTAAGTCACTCGCCTTGGGTTCGAGAGGTCGCAGGTACATACCCCGGTGGAAACACTGGGTTATTTTCTCAAGACCTTGATCCCACTTTGCGGCGCTACACTGCGACTGACTTCCTACTTCCTGGTTTATTCCGTCCTACCCTCGGAATAGACCCTAGAGACAAATTTCCCCCTGGGACGAATGAAGGGAGTGTATCAATGTATTTGTTGTGTACTCTCGCAATTCAACTTGTGTCTCATTTAAACTGACGAGTTGTTACTTATCGAATCCCCTTTGTACCACAAAAAGCAGTGTAGGGGTCAGCCATATGTCAAGCTATGAAGGGTGTACATGATAAATGGAAGTTATCCAAATGATACCTGCCTTATGAATTATATATTGTGATGCTTATGATTAATCTCAGAATCTGTGGAAGTTTTTTTTATATATATATTATTACTGCGGGTTTTTTTTCCACTAAACCTTACAAAGTCGACATACAATGGATTTTCAAATGTATCAATCCCTCTGTTCATTATATTCTCTCTCCATAACGTCATTTACAGTGTGACATTATTCCCAAATAATTATTGTGTTGTAACAATAACAAACGTTGTCGTCGCGTTGGGCGTTGTAAACAAACGGACAAGGAAATTGAAATAAAAGTTCAGCTTGGTCACCAGCCATTCACTCGACACCACACACGTCGACACACACACACACACCACCACCACCCACCCTTGTGAACGTCACAACACACAAACATAACGATGACAACGACAGTGACATGACAACACATTTCAAAATATAGATAAATAAATACATATTAAATAAAATAAATTCCCTGGGGGAAATTTGTATTTAGGATCTATTCCTAGGGTAGACCGGAATAATCCAGGCGTCAGCCGCAGTGCAGCGCCGCAAAGTGGGGTCAAAGTCTTGAGAAAAACTCCAGTGCTTTGATCAGGATTTGAACCCACGACCTCTCTAACCAAAGGCGAGTGACTTGACTGCGCCACCGGCTCCTATCTCACCAGCTCAAATAGCAATGCCGACTGACTGAAACACTAGCGTCAAAATAATATAGTAATACACTACAAAACACACCACACCGACCAAAAATTAAAAAAACGTTTCATTCATGTAGTTTCAGTGGAAAACTCTTCATCAGTGGAAATATTAATGCCAGATAGTTATCAAAGAGACAGGCGTATTTCACGTTTGTTTGTTTATCGAGTTCCCTTTATTCCACAGAAAACAGTGTATGGACCAGCTATATATGTCAAGCTATGAAGGGTGAGCATGGCAAATGGAAGTAAATTCAAATGGCAACAAGGACTAACACCACTCATCACCTTACACATGGCTTGAAAGACTGCATCAGAAATTCACGCTGTATATAAAATTAATGGCAATGATTTGGGGAATGCACTTGTCAATGTACTTGTGTTTGGCAATGAAACGGTTAAACAACAGTAATCAAACCAACGGTTACAGCCACAGTGCAAACACCGACAAGCGGGTTATATATTTTCAAACTATTAGAGTCAGAGTTAGAGGAGCTAATAAAGAATTGTTTTTAAATATTGTTGATTCGGCAAAGCCGGATGTAGCTCTCGACTGAGAAATGTGTTTGAAACCGACAAATAACTCATACAAACCAGGAAATCTCACCACCAGGCTATGATCTATGTCGAAGGGCTAGTCTAGAAACGACGGTTATGGGGGAGCCGATGGCGCAGTGGTTAAGTCACCCTCCGTTGGTTCGAGAGGTCGCTAGTTCAAAACTCGGTGGAAGCGCTGGATTTTTTTCTCAAGACCTTGATATCACTTTGCGGCGCTGCACTGCGGCTGAGGCCTGGATTATTCAGGTCTACCCTCGGAATGGACTCTTATAAAAAAAGGGAATTTTATTTATTTTACTTTATTTAATCGCTATCATCAAATCAATCTAGCTCCATTTTCACTTGAATCTACGGTGTGCTCCCCATGGAGCTGAGAATGGATATTGAATGACCACACGGCTTGCTGGGGGATCAGTGATGCAAAGACTAAGAGCCTGTACTTCTTCGGGGACTCGAACCATAAACCTGTCTTTACCATTATGGCTTATCTAAAGTGACTGCTATGACGTAATCTGGATTGATTTTCAAAGACCATCAAAGATCGAGAGGATTTGGAAGCAACCGACCAAGGGAACTAACCCCGCAGTCCAGACACTAAAGTTGGATAACTCTTGGGCGAGACCCTGAGTCAAGTGCGTCATGCGTCATCAAACAAGGCTTGACCATAATCATTTGGTCCCATTGCAATCAGTTTAGTTACCCGATACCTAATGTTGAATATGGTCCCATTGCAATCAGTTTAGTTACCCGATACCTAATGTTGAATATGGTCCCATCGCAATAAGTTTAGTTACCCGATACCTAATGTTGAATATGGTCCCATCGCAATAAGTTTAGTTACCTACTGATACCCAATGTTGAATATGGTCCCATCGCAATAAGTTTAGTTACCTACTGATACCCAATGTTGAATATGGTCCCATTCCATTGAGCTTAGTTACATACCTGATACTGATACCTTATGATCATCATCTTTGGGCAGTTTAGTAAATAATCATTTCAGACTTGGACATTACTGTACCTCTAGAATCCACTACCCTCGGAATAGACCCAACAGACGTATTTCCCCTGGGATGAATAAAGATTTGGCACAGTGGGCTGATCCTCTGCTTGCCTTAAAAATCTTGTTCCATAGATCTTCCAGCTCTATATCAGGCCATGTGTTCTAATGGGGCACAGACTTGCACTCAACCTGGATACGTTTTACCTGGGTCTGGGCTTCGATGCCTTCTGCCTTGTACTTATACACTGTCCTCAGCCAGGTACAGAGCTGGTCCATACACTGTTTAATTTAAAGGGAACACTAACAATCAAACAAATGAATAAAGATTTTAAAAATTCACACAACAGCCGAAATCCACTCAAACCCATGCCATGTGTGTTGATTAGGTGCAATGCCTCACATCTCAACCATCACGACTTCAGAGTGAATATTGTTGGAATTCATTTTCAGAAATCTGTATGTGTGTGGCCATCAGTGGCCAGGCTACTCGGCTCAAAATCGAGAGGTCCCAAGTTTGAATCTTGGCTGAAGATACCAATATTGAGTCCTTGGGAATGACTCTTTTAACACATTTTTCCTCTGTCAAACTCAGGTTTTGAATGAATACCCAACTACAGGCAGAGAAATATATTGTCGGTATGTTAGTATGGCGAGTCTAACAGGCTGCTCTACTGTATGCTCCCCATGGGAGTTGAGAAGGATGTTGAATGGCATGGCCTGCTGGGGGATAAATGAGGTAACGTCTGTGAGCCTGAACTTGTCTGGGGTTACAGGGCTATAAACCAATCTTCATCTTGTTTTTTTTAACTGATAAATGTAAAATAAAATAAATAGACAGCACAATAGTTGGCTTAATTTTATAGGGTATCAATTTCAAAAAGTCAAAAACAGGTTGTTTTTTAGTTTCTTTCTTTCTTTTTGTCATATTTGGAGTGACATGTTTAATTCATATTATAATAACAAATGAAACTTTTTTGCATGTTTTGACTTTGACAGGAAATGATGAAAAACAAACTAAAAAGGCAACAATGATAACGAGATACGAGAACATGAAAATCAATAATATGGTTATGGTTATATATGACACATGAGTAAGTAGACACCCCATCGGTGTGTGGTTGTGGAGATAACTGTTCCCTTACATAACCTAATTAGTATTGTGTGTTATATACAGATTAAAAGTTCTAAGAAAAACAACAATCCTAAAGGTAATGATGATTATTATATAATATATCATCATTATCAGTAACAATAAAAATAATAACAATAACATATTAATAACAGTAGGAATAATAATATTTACAGTAATAATAATAATAATGATAATGATAATAATAATAATAATGATAATAATAATAATAACAATAATAATAATAATAATAATTATAACATAATAATTATAACAACAATATAATAATAATAATAATAATAATAATAATAATAATGATAACAATAATAATAATAATAACAATCCTACAAAGGATGGCGATATTGACATGATGACTGTGTCCATAGTGATGATGATAATAACAAAGGAATGAGGACTGCCCGAAGCAAAAGATCCAAATTAGAGGTATGCAGAAAAAGGTGAAAATGGTGTAGCCCCAAGTGTAAAACAAATAACAAAAAAACAAAGAATGTTTCGAGTCTCCCCTCCATCAGCTAACAAGCACAGAAAACAATGTGCCTCCTGGATCACAAAAGTACGCATGGCTTTCAAACTATCAACTTGCGATCCCCCACTCGTTTTGTTTTTTGTTTTCTGTGCTTGTTAGCTGATGAAGGTGGAACCCGAAACTTTGTTATGCTACTTGTTTCACACTAGGAGCTATACCATTTTCACTTTTTTTTTTACACACCTCTTATTTGGATAATAATAATAAAACAGCAACAAATTTCTTTATTTTGGTGTCAGTGTCAAACTGAATTTTTTTTTGGGTATTATTATTATTATTTATTATTTTTTTTGTCGGTTTATTTTTATTTTTTTGGGGTTTTAGTTGGGAGTCCAATCACAACCCAGGCATGACGTAGGCCACACTGTCTAATGTCTGGGCATGAACCAAGGGAGAGCACCCATCCATTCCAGGGACTTGCTGAGTCAGGCAGAGTAACGGCCCACAGGCACAGAGCAGCGAGTCCAGTAAAACTGATAGACTGCCTTGGACTGCTATCATGCCCTGAAAAAAAATATATATGGAACAATAAAAAATGATTAAAATATATGTATGGTAAGGAACAATGAAAAATGATTAAATTATATTTATGAAACAACGAAAAATGATTTTAAAATGTATATAGAACAATGAAAAATGATTCAAATATAACTGCCTGCGCAAAGAAAGTAATTGGATGGACAGATAATACGTATTATGATATATGTCAGACACTTGCATGTAATAAAAAAGATGAATGAAAAAACAATTTTTCAGCACTGAGTGGCTGAGCGGTTAGGATGCTGGTCTCGGTATCGTGAGATCATGGGTTTGAATTCTGGCTGAGGCTACCGATGTTGAGTCCTTGGAAAGACCATTTACATATTTTTTTCCCAACTCAAATACGTACCCATGTTCGCACAGAGAAATATATTGTTAGTATGTTAGGTTAGTATGATAAACCGAACACGCTGTCCTACTGTATGCTCCCTATGGGAGTTGAGAAGGATTTTGAATGACACGGCCTGCTGAAGGTCAACTGATGTATTTGAATGGGGATACAGACTATCAAACCAATCTATATCTTTTTGATCTTTTAAGATTAAAGATTCAAAGATTTTAAGAGATGTGCTTTTCTTGTTAATAATGGAATTTCCGGATATGTGACCTACTTTAATTTCAACATCCAAATAGAGGAAGTCACTTCTTCTGACAAACAAAATGGCATTCTATTCTTGGAAATAAGGCCACAAAATGCTCCCGAAATAGACAGTTACCTACCTTAAGTAAGGGTATCAAAGTTTAAAGCAAAATCTCATTGATTTTAATACTTCCTGAATAGTACGGTCAAATTGTGGGAAAATATAATCTAAATGACTTTTCCTATTGGATAACATGGGATCAGAACAAGGGAATTGAGGCGAAAAATATTTAAATTCCCCGGATAGTCTATGAAGATGATGCAGATACCACAACTTCCAGGAGCAAGTCATCTTACAATTCCCAACCATCATCATCATAGCCTTACTGCCAATTCCAGACAGACAAAAAGTACTTGACAGGAAGAGTGCACTAAATCGCACCAAGCTTATAGCTATTAAATAAATAAATGCTAGGTTCCAGGAAACACAAAAAGGGTAGAATTTCATGTGAATCCGTCCCTTCTCTCCCCTCACCTTGTGTTCCTGCAGCCTCATGCCGATGATGCTAAGGGATTCACCGAGCAGTTTCAGGTGAGCAGCCACGTCAAGGGGCTCAATGCTAAAATTCTGGGAGGAAGACACAAAACATATTGACTTACTATGCAAGAACATTAGTTGAAAATCTTTTTCTAGTAGTCACTTACACAAACAATAGAAAGCATATTCCATATATTATTATAATGCAAAGCTGTGATTTAAAGTTAACAAAATATTTGAGGTCTATTTTCCATACATATAATCACATTCTTTTATTCCTATTCATTCCAACACTAGAAATTGAATTTTCATAAAATCAGGAAAATATTTTTTTTTTTTAAATGATCATAAAACAAAGAGTTAAAGATAAAACCAACAACACAAAAGACAAAAATATAAATGTGGGAAATTTTTAAAAACCTGGGATTTCCCATGATTTCTTGTCATCATTGGCAGGTCACATATTTTATTCTAAGACTAGATTGATCATTTTGATAACATAAATCTGAATATAAAAGCCTTTCTTTTGTTGTCAATGTCTCTTCTCTTGTGCCGTAGAGTATGTATCGCTAAATAACCTTGTTTAAACCCTTTACTAAGTTATATACGTTAAATAAAATCAAACCATAAAAAATGTTAACATACAATGTCCACAACAAATAAATGTTTTCCGTTAATCAACAACACAAACGACTTGTTAGGAATTCATGCGAATCATACGCTTTTCACTCATAAGCTGTTCCAACAGCAGCAAATTGTTCACCCTTGCTTTACTTTTACTACTTTAAATCATACTAGTTAGATTGTGTAGGTGTGAACTTTTGGTCTTTCTCTCTTTATTCCATCATTTGTGTATGTGTGTGTGTACGTGGGTGTATGTGTGTGTGTGTGTGTGTGTGAATACCCCATTAAAGATACCATTATATAATATAATATATATTACACACACTTAATTAGACATTAACCAAAGCATGAAGTATATTTTTATAAAAAGGAAGAGAAAAATGTAGACTGGAAAAAGAATATATGGGTCAAAGGTCAACTTTTTCACTTCTGTTCACCATTTTGGTATATTAATTGCTTACAAAACAAACACAGAAACATGTCTGCAATATTCATTCACAGACAATTATCATTGAACTATTTTGACGTCACATTAAAATAACATACAATAATATGTTCGTATAATCTCTTTTCTTCATGGAAAAATAAAATCACCAGTAGTGTAAATCTCTTTTCTTTTCATATTTTTCATGAACTCAATCATTCCAGATAAATCAAACTAGAAGTTGAAAAATTGTTCTGCGCAGCTTTTTACTTCATCGAGCACAGTCTTATTTGCACATTAGATCTTTCTACCACAGCTTAAATTGACTCACAAAATAACTTGCAATATTGTTTTAAAAATATGTTATATATAAAGGAGAGCGTAGCTTAAAATAATAAAATGTAAAAAAAAAATAAAATGGGATATGGAAGTAAAACCTCTTACCATAGATATCAAATCTTGCCTCCTCATAATCAAACTTAAAATCCACTACATTGAATTCCCTTACATAATACTATATGTGGCTTGCTAACAGGATACATATATCATAGTCATAGCTGCAACAATTCTTTTTTAGAAGAAAAAATGTCATTTGCTATGCTATTATTACTGTATTGGTATTAAATTCATCTTTTTATCTATATGTTAAGATTCACAATATTAATGTAAATGTTCAATTTGACCCATGGCCTAAAAGTGAATAAAAACTTTAAAAACTTGACACTTGGTACCTGTTCCTTATTTCTGACATCTAGTGTCCAGGATATTGACCCTTGAACAATGCTGGGCAATGAGCAGAATGCTTCTAAGAATTCAAATGTCTCAATTAAAAAGAAAAAATTCAATAATTCAAAGTATTAAAAAGTACCTTTTAATAACCTCAATAGTGACAATTTGTGTCATTTAACAATAGCACTATAATTAATAAATCACTAGCCTTATTAGAAGCAGGAGTGGTGAGGAGAGCAAAAATTTAAAAGAAAGAAAGAAAAAAAACCCCACAAACAAAAATGTCTGAGAGTCCATCATTCTCATTCTGACAGGAAATTTAATTTTTCAAATACACATTATTTTCTCAAATTGAACAAACATTATTTATTAATACAACATTGATTTCTTCATGCAATGCACAATCTCTTTCTTTATCAATTTCCTTTCTACCTTTCGGTTTAAGGAAACCCATCACATAAAATTATGTCTAATTCTATTCTACATTCCAATTAAGATCTCCTTTTCTTCAACATGGACTACGGTATGTCTTACTATGTATTCTTCTGGATCACGACCACGTACTACCACGTCAAAAGAATTCAACCTTATAATAAGGCCTTAATTTGCCGTCTTTAACTTAAAGCACTTGAGATTTTAAACGAGTAAGAAAAATATATTTCAGAAATTACTTGTGGAATAAAACTTATTTTATCCAAATCGGACCAAAATATCACTTGAAATTATACAATAAAGCTTTCACTTTCTTACCAAGGGGTTTTTGTTTTGTTTATTTTTTGTTTGTTTCTGAAACACCAGTAACCAGTAAAGTGGTAACAGTAACATACTATTATTTTCACTTCACAAACTTAAAATCAGTACTCTTACAATTGTGAGGTTGTTTTTTTTGTCACCTAAAATCAAATGAACACAAACTTGTTGTTATGCAGTACTGTAGGCACTGGAGTCAAGTACATAGGAATTACTGTATCATAAAGATTATCTTATCTTTCTTAGAAGATATTAAATGGACAAAAATTCTCATTGTGATCAGCTTGATTCAAAAGAAATAAACCAGTGAGGTTAAAAAAAAAAGTTAAGAGCCACAAAATTGTGTTGGTTGGTGAGTATACAATCAGGTCAATGGGTGCACTTCTTTGGAACGCAACAACGCAGAGGGGAAGGAGAACAAAAGATAATATACTCACATAACCGTCATGCTCTGTATCGGTCTCTATACAAACCTTAGTTGGACTGAGGGGACCTTCGTCCATGGCCACAGGTTTGCTCTTCTGGAGCATCAAAGCCAATTTTTGATTGGTGGAGTTGATGTGACCCGTCACGTGAGAGGCAGAGGCTGTTGCTGTTGATGCTGACGGCCCACCTTGAGATTCTTTCCCCACTTTCCCCGTCGAGATCAGGTTTGACTTTTTCATCCGGCGCTGTGCCTTTCGACGCCATTGCTATGAATGAGTAAAAATCAATTTTGATAACTTTGCAAAATGTGTCATCACTAAATTACTAATCCACGCTTACTTGTGCCAATACCTGTCACTACCTGTCAACAAGGGAGTTGACTGTGATAAAGATGTCAAGTCGGAGAAGAGCGGTAGAAACTAAAGTAGCGCTGTGTGAAGTTTTACAAACTGCAGACTTTTTAGTTTTAATTCCCTATTTTCTAATGTTGCATAATGGTAAAAACAAGGTGTACACTTCTTTCTTTATTTCCTCATTAACAAATTGATACTATCTTTAAGAGGTGAATAGACAAAACACACTTGAAGCTTAAATTGATATCTTCTATTGCCAAATTAACTCATTATCACTCCTCAAATGGCGTGAAAGGGGGATAATTAAAGCGCCAGTTTTAAATAATATAGATACACCTATAATACTTTTTTTTAAAGATTATTTTACAGACATCTAATTCCCTCTTTAAACAATAGAAATTCTTCACCACCCATTCTTTTTCTTTTTCTTTGTTTAACGTCGTCTTTTTCCCTCAACTGAGGGGTTACGACGGTGTCCACTTCTTGATAGCCGCTCTCCACTCTCTTTTGTTCGACGGGTCAGCAGCTCCAATGACTCCAATTGACAATTCAAAAATAATCATCAATTCAATTCACATTTTTGCTAGACCATTTCAGCTAATCAAATAACGGTGTGATAAGATATAGAACATACCAGTTTTTGCTTGTTAGACTGCATTTGCCACAACTCTCCCAGTTTCCGACTGATACTTGCAAACTCTAAAATGATGGTAAAAAATGCAGCATGAGATTAATGTTGAGTCCTTAATACTAATAAAAAACTAAGAGTCAGAAAAGACTAGGAAAAAAACCCCCAACAATCCAATTCTAGAATGACATCCAATTTGATCATTATGCCTAGAACATTAACAATACCTATATATATAATAAAGATACATATCATCTATAAAGAAAAGAAAAGTGTACGCTCACAAAGTACAAGTGTAGCACAAGTTCTGTATTCAAGTGAAGGAGAGGATTGAAGAAAAGAAACATGAATCAGTCAAAAAACAAAACAAACATAAAAACAATATAGCTTCTAAAAATAAGCCAAGGGCTCACTTAATTAAATTACACCCAAGTAATGGCAATTTAACATTAAGTTAAAGCACAAGAAAATGAAATTCTACGTGCAACGGGTCCATCAATAATGGGCTGAGGAGGGGTGTCAGACTACCAAACAGGGAGGGAGAGGGAGAGAGAGAGAGAGAGAGAGAGAGAGGGAGAGAGAGAGAGAGAGAGAGAGAGAGAAGAGAGAGAGAGAGAGAGAAGAGAGAGAGAGAGAAGAGAGAGAGAGAGAGAGAGAGAGAGAGAGAGAGAGAGAGAGAGAGAGAG
>JARFNW010133547.1:8954-20669 GCA_031763155.1 Dirona albolineata | reverse complement strand
CATAAGTTTCCCGATAGAAACAACGGTAATTGTTTTCATTTTCATTGACGAGGAGAAAAAGACGAAAGTTGAAAGTAACCCTTTCAACCGGAAGTCAGCGCCTTTCTTTCGTGGCACCATAGACAACAAAATATACTTGCTCAGTTTATCAGGGAAAAGGAAGCGCCTGAGGAAAATCTTGAATTTAGATCTCTAGAAAGAAGTTTAGCCTAGATCATCTATCTAGATCTAGCAGCCGACTTTTTTCTGCTTCTGCATGTGAAACTGAAAAGTTCTCCTCCTAGGAGAAGTTTATAGATCTAGGGCCTATATCAGTAGTTATATCAGGACAGTTCAGTCTACTAGATAAAAGAGTCTAGATCTAGACGTCTAGAAATACTAGATCTAGATCTACCTAGTGGGTGATTTTCCCTCACATTTTGTTGATAGACATTGACGCCAGGGTGTTGGAAGGTAACATCAGTATGCTAAGAGGAAACACCAGAATGTCCAAACCTGTTGTTCCCTGCAGATTGTGTGGGGATGATGTCGAAGATACCAGATGCATCATCATTCAACAATGTCATTACATTATCATGACAACAATTCGTCCCTTGAAATGTATTTATTGATGTAAAAAAACAAAGAAGAATTTATTTGCTCTTATTTTTTTTCACATCAATTGTGAACCAACACAAATATCCTTTCTAACCTTATTTTTACGATCACGAACAGTTCATGGTTTATAATTTTATAATATTTATTCTATTCTGTTTAAATTTATTTTATAGATGTTTTAAGTCTAATTACTTTTTATCTTTATCCTTTTCTTTACTTTTTTATTTACAGAAATTGGAACTCACAGCTGATGAAGGAAATGCTCACCCTGGTGAATTGACTAAAGTTACATTTGAGGTAGAGCTTCATTTATGACTGATTTCAAATAGAAATTATCAAAGTGTCATTTTAAAATGATATATATATATGTAATAATAGAAGTGTAACTACCATTTTCATATTAATTCTATTCCCCTCTCTGCTGGCTGATACTGAGATGATTGTGAAGGACCTCCACTTATATCTTGGCTACCCTGGGGTTGTTTCCAGGTTCAGACCATTCTCCAAGTTTTCATCAAGTGGGGAAAAATACTCTTGTTTCGTTATCCATATTATACCCTTTCACACGGTTAAGGTAGTTAACAAGTTCATATTCGCTGCAATTTGTGATACGTAGTCACAGGCTGTTCTTGTGCTTTCTCAGACGTGATATAATGATCAGCCTTTTTATTTCACAATCTAATAGAAGCTGGAACAAACACCAAACAAATCAGCCTTGATAACCAATGCTCAATAGTGAGCCATTTTTTTTGTATTTTCAGATTGAGATTAGCCTCAAAAGACTCTTTGAATGACTTTCATTTATATTCTTTATTTCACTTCACAGAATGCGTTTCATGGCCCCCTCCACATATTCGGTAAACTGATGTACAGACAGATGGTGAAAGCCAGTCCGACCACCATCAGGGAAAGAATCACAAGGGAACAATTTGTGAAGGCGGGCACGGAAATCCTACAAATGTACGAGGAGAAACAGCTGGTTAAATACTACTTTCATCTGTTTGCTTCAGGAAAGGAGTATTTAACCCTGGATGGTAAGCTTAAAAGCTGTATTAAAAAAACGAGCCATGTGAGAGATAAAACAATAACGTTTTCAACGAGAAAAGTTTGATGTCTATCCCCAAAACTTCTAAATTTTTGCTCCCTTGTTTGTAAAGCTTTGTGTCTCCATCAAATTATTTGTGCGTGTTAGCTGTGTTTTATAGTATAAATTTTGTTCTTACTTTTAACTGCTGGGGTTGTGTTTCTAAATCAGCATATTATGCATTTTTAGCTTAATTACTTATTTAATCCTCTTGGTGCCATGGGGCACTTAAAAGGCTTCTATAAGGCATTTCCATTGCAGTCGGATGGCCGCTTTTTTGTTGATAGCATTTTTAAAACAAAGATGTAATTGTTTCACCACCAGATGCCAAACAGATGTTTGAGATTGCCTTCACCCTAACATTGTCCCTGTCCAAAATCTTGTATAAAGAGGATGAGAGGGATGCAAGGCTGTATAAGGCAATGGCTACAGGACTGGTATGTATTTCCTTTTTTCTTGGCCACTGGAAACAAATACAAAACAATATTACTTTGTGAGAGGTTGGAGACCAAAATGCCTTGTGTAGCAAATCGTTTCCTGGGTATATTTTATAAGTTCACAAGTGGCTCATCAATTGCTTGTCTTAATATTTCAAGCTCTATTTCAACATGATGCATTGGTTGTATCTTCAGACCTTTTGCTAATATTGCTTTACAAGATTTGCCTCATATATCACAAGATAACAACATATATATATGTAACAGGATAGTAACATGACTATTGTAGGTATTCACTTTTAAAACCTCGAGCCAGCATAGATCAGTTGTTACCATGTGATATAGTCTTCTAAGGCTTTTAACATACATGACATATATATATATATATATATATATATATATATATATGTATATATATATATATATAATATATATATATATGTATATATATTGTAAATATATTTTATTTGTGACATTTGTATTCAATCTTTCTTGCTATTATTTGTTAAATCAATTAGGATATATATTGTTTCTTATGTCTCATTGCATTGCTGCAATAACATGGAATGCACTTTATAAATAAATGCTGTTCATTATTGCTATTTTTTCCCTCAGTTTGGCATAGAGACGGAAATTAGAGTGGAGAAATTTAGTGGCTGGCTGAAAAGATCATGTCCTCATTTATTTCACTCCGTCCACAACTGGGTCTGCAACGTTATGACTGGGTCCACCTTACCGGAGGAAGTTGTGAGCTCAATTTCATTACTCAATGTTATGTAATATGTATCGAAAGGAAGCAATGCAACATTGAATCACTGCTTTGCCACATATCTGTTTATTATTATATGTTAATACACACATTCACATACTTTTATTTATATATATATGTTTGCTAAAGTATGTCATGATAAAATCAAATGCATAATCCAAAAGAATATAGCATGAATAACAAGCTAGAATATATATTCACTATCTTGTTTTATGGACTCCCGCCTTCATGATTTTATGGGTGCTCAACAGGGAGATTATTTTTGATACAAAGTAGACTTGACTGAACGGTATGCATTGTTTTTTAAGGGTTGGGTTTTAAAAGAATTGCAACACAAATTATGTTGGCACCAGATGATTGTGGTTTTGTGTTGAAGGAATAACACAATATTTGAGGTCACCACTTTTGCTGTTGAGAAAGAAGTGTGACACAAAATGTATTGTATGCATTATGATCAGTATAGAGCTGAGAATGAAAATTTCCTGACCCTAACCCTAATGGAAGGTATGAAAAACACGGGAAAATGGTGTAGCCTCATTCCTCTTTGACCCTAACCCTAAGAATTTAGATCGCAGGTTTGTGAAAGGTTGGGCAGAGTAAAGTCTTAAAGTTTTAAAGTTAAAGCATTCTCGTTCATTTTTTACATTTTGTCTTTAATTTGCTGTTGCAGGAGATGGCTAGAGTGCCTCAGCTTGAAGGTGTCGTCAGTGGCAACAACAGCGTCTCCATGACAATACTGTGGCTGTTGTCGATCACCCTCCCAACCGTCTACATCAAACAGAAAGAACTCAAAAGTTCTACTGATGCTGCCAGACGACAAAGTGCCACTACGTTAGATCCCATGCTCACTGCCATGATCCTGCTCAGAAAACATGTAAGTGATTTGGCATCACAGTTCTAAAGGGAACAGATTGTACACTGTCCTCGGCCGGACACAGCTGGTCCCTACACTGTTTAATCACGGTTCTAAAGGGAACAGATCGTACGCTGTCCTCGGCCGGACACAGAGCTGGTCCCTACACTGTTTAATCACAGATCTAAAGGGAACAGATTGTTCACTGTCCTCAGCCGGACACAGAGCTGGCCCCTACACTGTTTAATCACAGATCTAAAGGGAACAGATAGCAAAGCAATGAAACGTTTACAAAGGCAATTAGACAACGTAGCATACCTGATAGATGGCATGAAACAATTTGGCATTATGGCCAAATTATATTAATGCTGAGGTGGTCAGCGAGTCTAGCAACGTCTCAGTCTTCAGACGAACGTAGTGGGAAGTGTGGTGTCTGTATAAAGGTGCTTCACGCTTCTTACCCGCTCAGCCCAGGTGTGAATGGGTACCCCTTTAGCGACAAAGAATTATATTGTCTGAATAGAATACTACAAGTAGTTGAGACAAGGAGGGGGTCAGTCTTTTCTGTTGAAATACTTTTCCTTGTTGTGAGCAACACATCACAATGCGCAATGTTGTTCAGATGACCAACAAAACAAATTTTGACATATAAAACCTTGATGTTCATCCCCCTAAAGCTATGAAAGGAAGTCGGGGAATGTTTGCCATCCTTGCGTAATGTTTTGTTGCAGTTTGAAAAAAATGTTGAATTGATGAAAATCATATATGCCAAAGGAACAACAACAAAAAAGTGAAAAAGAACACAATAAGTAAATAAGAAAGCTCAAGAAAGAGTTTGTAGAGGACATTTCAACCGAACCATTGAAGAGCTGCGAAGCTGTCCAAGGTTTTTAACGTTATTATAATATGATTATTTGTTTAATAACTTCCAGTATTGTCGTCATTTTATCCCCCCCTTACAGCAATGCTTTTCCAATAACACGTTGGGTTATATTTTTTTGTTAAACAATTCAGGCTAGACTACCTCAAGTTCAAAGCTGGAAACTCCTGTACTCCAGTGATAGCCACGGCATGTCTATAAACAGGTGAGTTGAATTAGTGCTGATGCACCTATCTTGCATACAGAAAACACAAGTCAAAGATCTGTTGGAATCAGAGCAGTGTGGAAAATCAATGCCCCAAAGGCCTACAAAGTCAGTGTGGATGGTAAGCAGGCCTTTGGGCTTCGAACCATCCACACCACTCTGATTCCAACTGCTCAAGGTCTTCGACTTGTGTTTTATGTTTGCTGTGCTTGTTGGCTGATGAAGTGGAGACCCGAAACGTTCTTTGTTTTGTTACTTGTTGTGCACGTGGAGCAACGCCATTTTCTTCCTTTTTTTTGGGGGGGGGGGCAAGTGCCGACTGGCAGGAACACAAGTCATGACACTCAATTTTGAAAAGAAGAGGAAAAAAGGAGTAAATGTATGAGGGGTAGTTTTTATTATGATGTTTTCAGATTTGTTACCTCTTTAAACATTGAATTATTTATATCATCATCATCATCATCAAGTGCCATGCTCTGTAGCGTTGGCGATCATGTCTGTTCCACACTTCTCGGTCCCTCATTGCTTTCAGTGCTTCTGTCACTCTTCCTGCATTAAACCACTTTGCCAGTCCGTCTATCATCTTTTATCGTTTCCCGTCCATCATTTCGGTTAACGTAAGAGTTATTTATCTATATTATGTAAAAAAAAACCCAAAACAATCTTGATGGGTGTTATGCCTATTTCAATGTGTCACATGTTTTCATTATGTCAAACTAATATTATATGTCTTATTATACTTACACCTAAAGAGATGAAAATACTTTATTGTTTCGTTTATAAAAAATAAGAAGCCACACGTGTAATGTCACAATTTTCCCATTTTGTCAGGTTCAATCATCATGTTTCATCCTACAACGCTCCAACTGTGACGTTCTTTGGCTTTGAAGGCCGGAATCTCTATTGTCTAGCTTTGGACACCGGCTGGAGGTAAGCATAGCCAACATGTGAAGGTCTTTAACACAGATGCCAATTTTCATATATATATATATATTTATTTTTCTTCTTCTTCACAAAAGTCACAAAATACAGAACCGAAAAATTAAGACATTTGGCGGAGATACTTATTCTGAAGTTCTATGTGGCACAGGCAAAGTCAGAAATTATATTAATGGGGGTCGTCTAAAATGACATCATTTTATCCAGACATTCAGGCAGAGTTGAAGCTACGAAAGTGAATAGAGATCTAGTAATGATAATAAACACAGTAATGATAATTGATAATATTGATGACGATAATATTGAATTAAATTTATAAAGCGTATCTCTACCGCAGTGGGTTGTAGTGGCCTCGCAGTTCTTGTTCCGCAGCAGACACTGAAGGTTCTCAGTTTCATTTTTAAAAAATAAATTTGGGGTACCTCTGCAGCTTCTTTAATTCTTCGCATTAGTTGTATTCAGCGCAGCATACCACTGGCGATTGATGGTAAATGATCTAGGTCTTGCTTCGATTTTAACTTGAGATCATCAGTATTGAGTCAAGACAGATCTTTTTAATTTGAATCTTTATTGAGGCTTATACGCAGTGTTATTTCCAGTCTTCCTTTTTCCTTTTCACCTAATTTTTCAAAAAAGAATCACATCACATCGAATGAAAACTTACTTTTTTTGTCAATGTTTTTGAAAATTGTTACTGATGATATATTTTATTGTATTTTTCACCCTCATTTAATTTGTACTCAATGTTTTGAATTGTATTCTATTTGTAATCTTATTACGTTTCCTTTGTTATATATTGTATCTTATAATTGCTTTACATTGTAAAGCACCGCTGAGCACTCCAGGGTGGAAGTTGAGCGCTATATAAATTCACTATTTACATTTACATCACATTTCTTTGTTATCGGGTATATATTCTTCTCCCACCTTAGAATATATCCGTCTTCTCTCAAAGATGTTGAACGTGAATACCTTCTTCTTTTTTTCCCCCATCTAATCCTACAGAGAAGGCCCCAACAAGTTTGGAGGGGAAGATTGTATGTTGATTCAAGTTCTTCCAGTTTACAGGGTGGTGCAAGGTAATATCTATATATTTTTTTCAAAGTGAGGGTGTGGCATGGCTTTGAGAATAACAGTACAAAGATTGAACATATTATCAAGTATTTGGTATGCGATGAAATTGCATTGGACCATCCATACAATGATAATGATATGAAGAATTTAGAAATTACGCAATAAACAAAAAAGTTATTAGCAAAATAAATCATACTCTTTTTAAGGAAGGACACCCCTGTATAAGAGGTGTGTACGTTTACTGAAAAGTGATACTTATTTCTCTCCTTACCCATTTTGATTCCATCTTTAAAAAAACAAACCCAAAAAACCCAATCTTGAGCAATTTGCAAAATTTGCAACAAAACATAAATTGAAGGTATGAAAAAACAAAGGGAAAATGGTATCCGGTATAGCTTCAAAGTTAAAACAGGTAACAGAACAAAGAACGTTTCAAAATAATATAAGGGAATGGACTCTTACTCTTACCAGAGGTTGGTTGAAATAATAAAAATCTTGTTCTGCTTTTTTTTTCAGCCGGCGCCAAGATGGTGCGATGGTGTGAGATGTCCAGAGACATTCCTAAGGGGATCCAAGTTGGCTGCGAAGGGATGAGTGAGGTCCTTAAAGTTCCACAGGACTTTGACTCCATCTTCCACTACAGTGTGTCCTGTGGCCTGCATCGAGTCGAGGTAAACACCACTGCTATAGGCTTGACTTGTTCGGTCATTGCTCGGGGGCAAATGTAAAGCATTTAGCTAGACCATGGTGATGATTGTGAATAAGCGATAAAATAAATGTACATTATTAAAATTTGAAATTTTTGTCGAAAATAGAGGAAAGCTTTATATGAAAGATCAGAATTTCCTCTTAAGTTGAACTATACATGTTTTTTTTCACTTCATATAAAAACATTTTGAACTGGAAATTATTGTATATATATGCAAAACGGAAAAGTGTTTGAAATATCTAACCTGTAATGTAATGTAACAACACATTTTCATGAACCAGTAATTTGAATTTGAATTTCTGTCATGTAAATCAATCCCATAATACCATTCATGTTCCTGTGGTGTCAGTGGCTGAGTGGTCAGGCTGTTGAACTAGAGATTGTGTGATCCCATGTTTGAATCCTGGTAATGTGCCCTTGGGAAAGTCCCTTTACACATTTGTCCCCATTCGACTCAGTTGCGAGTGATTAGCCAGGTACAGGCAGAGAAAGATATTGTCAGTACGTTAGTGTACATTAAAGTAAAGTCCTTTCGAGCCTTGAGGCCCATAGAGCCGGTGCTTATCCCGGTTTCTGTAGCGTGAAGAGTACAGAGTGACAATGCCTTCTGAATAAGACGCTGGTCTATCGCAGATTACTTCTCCAGCTGTAAGCTGGTACCCATTATTACACCAGGGTCGAGTTAGGCAATAGGAGTAAAGTTTCTTGCCCAAGAAAAACAACGAAGTGTCGGCGGTAGGATTCGAACCCACGACCTTCCCCATAAGAGTCTGTTGTCCTAACCACTTGGCCCGCTCGCCTCCGGTATGTTAGTGTGACAAGCTTAAAAGACTGGACTACTGTATGCTCCCCATTGGAGTTGTGAAGGATGTTGAATGACACAGCCTGCTGGGGGGGACTATGATGAACCCAGTGAACCCATTATATCTTTTATCTTTGGTATAGATCTATGTATTTATTTTTTTTCCAATTGATTGAAGGTGTAATTATGAATAGATTTAATCCTTTTTGAAATATTTTACTGTAGGTGTGGGGTTGCGGATCAGAGGAGGTTTTCGAATCCCAAACCAAGCAGAGGAAGTGGGAGGCAGCAGCCGTTCAGAAGGAGCAGTCGAGAAAGGTTTGTTTGTTTATCGAGTCCCCTTTATACCGCAAAAAGCAGTGTAGGGGCAAGCCATATGTCAAGCTCTGAAGGGCGCACATGACAAATAGAAGTAAATCCAAACGTCAATGAGGACTTACACCACTCATCATCACCTAACACATGACTAGAAAAGACTCTGCGTCAGGAATTAAAGATGAGCAGGTGATGAGCCCACTGCGTGTCGAGAAATCTTGTTGTTTATCGAGTCCCCTTTATACGGCAATAAGCAGTGTAGGAACCAGCTATATGTCAATCTCTGAAAGGTGCACATAACAAATGGAAGTAAATCCAAATGCCAACGAGGTCTTACACCACTCATCACTTAAATTAAAGACGAGCAGGTGATGAGCCCACTGCGTCCAAATACCTTTACCAGTAAATTGGGCAACAATGTACCATGAGGTCCATGCATTTTACCGATAAACACTTTGCTGTTACCCCAGTGGTTACTCTTCAGTTACAAGACAACTGGGAGTTGCCACCTGGGTACGTGGAGAAATGTACTGTGTGAAATCCAGTAATTAACGACAAAGTATTTTTTGTAATCTTGATGATTTAAGTACATTCTGATCTATAACGTTTACAATGAGAATTGTTGCAGCATCGTGTGTGTCTGTGAGTAGTCTGTATAATAACTTAAACCATTTTTTTTGGGGGGGGGGGGGGGGGGTTCCCAGTTGCAATGGAGTTTTTTTATATCCTCTTCAGATAGAACAAAAGAGGACAAGATCGTTAGAAGATTAAGATTTTCCCCAGCAACTTAGAAACACCTTTGGGTTTTTCAATCTAAGGGATTTCCTCCATTGATATCCTTTTCTTCTTTCTCAGCTGCGTCCGTACGGAGAGACTTGGAACGACACGCCAGACAAGCAGCTCCTTCAGTGGGGTGGAGTTAATGTAGGAAACTCGTACAATCGGTAACAGACTGCTCACATCCTGGCCACGCAAGATTTTTATCTTATTTTACTTTTCACAGATGGGATTTTTTGTGGGGGTTTTTTGGGGTTTCTTTCTCATTTAAAGAAGGAAAACAAATGTTTTGAAAATTGTCAAAAATTGTACGCTAGTGACAACAACAAAATTGCTAGGACGTTTTAAATGTGTATTGTAATGTCACTATAAGATTACATCTCAGATTATCATTAAACACCTGAAGACAAATGGTTCTATAATATTTAAAAATTTGTTTATTTATATATATATATATAATATATATACATATAGTTGACAAGAATAATGACTGAGCTTTCCTGCAGCAAGTAAGCGTACAAGCATTTTTTCTTTTTTTTAAAATCTGGATAGAAAGTGGAGTGAAAATCTAAAATCACTAAATGTGGTTAGTAGACGTTGCAACTAGTCTAGCTGTCAAAATTGCAACTCGTATTAAAGTTAAGGTTATGTTTTAAAAACTTTTTTAAAAATATTCTCTGTGTGGTCTGTATATTATTATTATTATTAGTATATTCCGTGGGAAAACAGCATTTCACCTCCACCAAAAGGAGAGAGGGCGTTGTGATACTTGTAAAGAAGAAAAAGATATTTATATATCTCTGTGTATTATACGTAGTTATTCAGACACGCAACAAAAAAAGGAAATATGATAATATGATGAATCCATTGTGTAGCCAATATTCTTGTAAAATAAAATCAAAAAGCGAATTGTATGATATTGTATGTATGATTTTGTTACCTACATTATAAACTATGCAAGGATGAGATGAGAACAATGAAGGAAATAATATCTGTATGTTAATTAAACATGTTGTCAACAGACCAACCACCAATACCGGAAATCCAGGGAAAATCCTTGGGCTTTGTTAAGACGATTCACAGAGTTAAGGATCAAACTCGCAGCTTTTTTCGTTGGGTTTGGGGGTGTTTGTTTTTTTATGATGTTTCTATGTAGTTTTGTGTTGTTTGTGATGAAAATTCCAAGGTTGTTTTTTTTTAAAATTATTATTTCCAGATTTCCATAGCAATTTTCCCATGGTATACTTCTTAAGGGTTGTATTAACAACGGGTAAAAAAAAGTGTTTGCGATTTGTGAGTCATGATTTTATTAATTGTGTATACCCACGGTCAATGGATGTATAGTTTTAAAAATTGAATGCCTTGAAGGCAAAGTAAAGCAACCAAAAACTCACGTGTGTACACGGCGTGTTCAAATCGTGCAAAAGATGCCTTTTGTTGGGGAAGGGCCTAGTCAGAATGCTGGGAGCTTTGTCATGAATTTACCATGGAGGCTTTGAAGAGAATGTGCGCTGCTGTTGATTAGACATAATATATGCGTGTGATTATAATTGTGCCACAGGATGAATTCGTGATTATTGCGCTTGTCAGTGTGTTTAAGTTTAATATCGTCGACGTTGTTATTGTTAATATTATTATTATTATTATTATCATTATTAATATTATTATCATTATTATTATCATTATTATTATTATTATCATTAATATTATTGTTATTATATATGTTATGATTATTGTGCTTGTCACTGTTTTTTATTAATTTTAATATCATCAGAGTCAAAGATACTTGATATTGGCATTTGAAAAACTGGATCTGACTTTGCTGTCAGGTTTTTTAGACTTTATTTTTTTGTTTTTAATCATTTATTATTTTTTTTACCTCCGTCAACAAGAAATCCACAAATGTACGCAAAGAATAACATAAGCCCTGTCTGTTAATTGGCAGCCCTTTTTTAGAAAATGGTTTTAACAAATTATGATATTATGTAATTGGTTTTATATTTGTGAACGTAATTTGTAATGATTGCCTGTTGACTAGGTCAATAATGAACATGTTGAAATCTTTTTAGGATTTTTTTTTTTTTCTTAGGGCTGGAGGCGGGGTTGGGCGGGGGTTCAAAGAAAATAGGACGGTGCAGCTTTACATTGCAGCTTTCTCTTTCACAACACTGAAAGGCAGGACTCAATTTGGGATCTTTCAGCGGCGTTGTAACACATGCATTATTTTATTTATTTATTTTGCCAGGGGGGGGGGGGGGGGGGGGGGGGGGGGTG
>JARFNW010133525.1:0-11122 GCA_031763155.1 Dirona albolineata | reverse complement strand
TGATATGATGGTATTATGGTTATCAGTGTCAAATATGACGATACAATGATATGATGGTATTATGGTTATCAGTGTCAAATATGACGATACAATGATATGATGGTATTATGGTTATCAGTGTCAGGACGTAATAGCTCAACAATTTGTTTTTTTTGTTTTTTTCCTGAAATTTCTTGTATGCTTTAGATGATTTTATACGTGTTACTGTTACTTGAGTGCAATGCTACTGATGCAACGTTTGTAGGTGGAGTTTCTTTCAGCACAAATCATGTGGTTTTTAATTATGTTATATTTTCATGTGGTTTTTTTTGTTGTGTTTTTTTGGTTTTTTTTTGTTTTGTTTTTTAAATCTTTTTTTCCGGCCATGGGGATTATTTGGTATTGACTCAAAATGTCCACAGCTGGTGATCATGTCTGTAGATGGTGTTCAATGATATGTCTGCCTTTTTAAGATCTCTTCAATACAAATAGTCATGTTTATTTAGAAGAGAAACAAAAATGAGAACTTTAAAAGTTTGATCCAAAACTGTGTAAGACAGAGACTTTTTTACGGGTTATATTACATTCATTTCTCTAGGTTTGTCCGAAATAATTTTAGCTGTCCATCCGAACATTCCAGAATGGTGTTATTTTAGCATGCATTGCGCATACCAACTTCTAAATTTAAGCTTTGGATTTTTTATTTGATTTTCTACATTGTTGAACTAGACAAATTCGAAATTTCTCAACAGTTTTGGGAACAATGATAACTAAATGCTGATCAATCAGTCACCAATGCCACTAGTGTTTGTTGCAGTTACAATCGTGACACTCGAAACAGGTTGTTTAACTATGAAATCACTATTTTCACAAAACAGGCAGTTGATTATTCATAGATAGATAGCATCATTATAAATAAGGTTGTAGTGTTGTCTCTCCTTTTTTTAAAACTTTGTGCATCTCCTACTCTAGATAGACTAAATACGGTTTGTCTGCCAAAACCCTTTTTTCCATCCTTATCAGCCTTTGATAGATTTCAATGTTACATTCAAACAAACAAGTGAACTCAAAAGCTGAAAGTAGGAATATAACTATTAGAATTAACTTGACTCTAGAATTAGAAAAATGACTATGTGTTGATTTAGTTTTGATCTAGAGTGACAGGAAATTTTGGTAAATATTTAGTTTGTGTTTTCTAATAATTTGCTACTGAATGAAACATACTTTTAAAATTTTTGATATTTTTTTTGTTGCTTGTAACGAACTGCTTTGCTATGTTTTGAATATTTCTTGTTTGTTGAATACTCTTGTTTGTTCATGCATTTCTTACTTACTCTGCTAGTCTTTACACTCATTTTGGTGCTTTGTGAAACTACTTGACACTTCTGTGGTTTTTCTCCTTGTGTTCAAAATTAGTTTTAATTTTATGCTTAATTGATGAGGAACTCAAATGCCTCAACCGGTGGGTTCTTTCCTCTGTAGCTCTCAACTCTTGACGTAAGACGTTGTAGAGGAATACAGTAGATCATTATGACAGCAATCGCTTTAAACAATACTTTGCTTTGAAAACTTTGGCATTTTTTGCAGTCGATCAGATTACGGTTTGTTCAGAGAAGTCACACAAAGACTTGTTATACCACCTCCGATTGACAACCTAAATCTGAAGCATTTTATTTATCTGCAATATTCTATTAAAATTGATTGATTTTTTGGGGGGGGGGGGGGTTACTTGCTAACATGCCATCCACCCAAATCTGAAGTGAGAGTTGTATGAAATCTTTCTCACGATTAAACATTCCAATCGAGTGAAAGTGGAAAGATGGCAGCCCAAAAATACTAAGGGGAAAGCATGATTTATCTTTTGTATTTTTTTCAAGCTGACTCGTCATTCATGATGCAAGTGATGAATTTGGTGTGTAATGTAAATGTAAATGTACATTTATACAGCGCTTATTCACGATGCTCTAAGCGCTATACATTTGCCCCGGGAAAGCAACTGATCACTCAACCCTTAATAGGCCACACATGGCCTGTTTGGCATGAATACAATTTTTGGACAAGGACAGCGCTGCTTACAACGTAGGGGACCTCCAAATTTATCATCTATTTTATTTTTAACCTCTACATGAAAGCAGGTCGCTTGCTATCAGCAAGGATGCATGTCTTATCCCAAAGCATTTCACACTATGTGATATTTTATCACTGTGTTAAGTGAAGAAAAAGAGTGAAAGATGGGGGTTTATAGTGCATCATTTGTATGGATTTTTGTGGTAATGTTATTTGTATGTTTCTTTATTTCTGTGTTTTAGAGGTGGCCATATCACAACGAATAATAATGTTGTCACTTTGGGATGCGGAGGTCCTGTGTTTGAATCATAACACATTTCAGAGTTTGTATAACTTTGTCCTGGAAGTTTAAGTACTATATTATCTGCTACTTTGTCCTAGAAGTCCTAAGTCCTAGATCCACTTTGTCCTAGACTAAGAAGTCTTAAGTCCTATATTATGTGCTACTTTGTCCTAGAAGTCGTAAGTCCTATATTGTGTGTTACTTTGTCCTAGAAGTCATAAGTCCTATGTTATGTGTTACTTTGTCCTGGAAGTTTTAAGTCCTATATCCACTTTGTCCTAGACTAAGAATTCTTAAGTCCTATATTATGTGCTACTTTGTCCTAGAAGTCGTAAGTCCTATATTATGCGTTACTTTGTCCTGGAAGTCCTAAGTCCTAAATCTACTTTGTCCTAGAAGTCCTGTAATATTATGTGCTACCACAGGAGAAGGGCAGATGTTGAAAAGGATGCTTAATAAAAATGTTTTTATATATTGTTTTTCACATTTGTTAGTATTTTATGCATTTTGATCTTTACAATTGTGTTATTGGTTTTATTGATGTACTTGAACCTGAAAGTAATCTCAATTCCCATGACAAACTGCTGAATTATGACTACAAAATGTATGCAACCGTGCAGGGAATGGAGACCCAATGCATAGCATGAGCTGTTATGTCACAGGGTTGCATTAGGGTCGTTAATCATTTTTGTTAATGATGCCTCACCCTTAAGGCTTCATGTTTTATTGCATTGCTTTTAACTCTTTTGTATACCACTCAACTTTCAGCTTTTGATTGCAATAGTTTCACTGATCGAGCGGGGGAGTGGGGGGGGGGGGTGGCATTCTTATTTTACCACAAACGAGGAATAGACTAATTTTCTTTGAAATGTGTTATATCATATATCAATAGAGAGGTAATTGAATAAGCTTTGAAATGAAATTTGAAATATTTTTTTTTTATTTATCAAAACCAAAAGTAGATGAGAACAATGTAAAGGCATGCCAAAATTTTGAATAAAAGTTTGCTAACGGAATTTGTTTTGTAATGTTTACAAAACTGATTGTCAAAAAACCTTGAAAATTTTGTACAAGACAAATACTATGACTCTCTTAAAATAACTGACGCATTGGCACAGTAGATGGTCAGGTTGGCTATGTTTTGTCTACCAGTAGATAGTTTGGAAAGAGTTAAGCAGCATTAAGCAGCATTTAGTGTGCCTTTTAAGTCATGTATTGTAATGAAATACTTTTTGTTCTAATGTGCAGTTATGACCAGTCTTATGTTGATACAAAGCAATATTGTAAAGTAAATTTAAATAAGACCCATACTCAGTCTTGGGTGTTGAGTAAAGTAAAAGTATTAAATGGGTTTTATAGTATAGTCTGTGACCCAGAACACGTACAAGATCATAGACTCTGAGAGCAGAGTCTTACACTTTTTGCTTGGCACTAAAATGGCACACAGGATAATGTGGTAGTTTGCTGTTGCTTTCCATGTGATAGTTTGCCAATGCTTTCCAAGCTGCCTTTGACATATCATATAGATAATGTATATAGTTTAAAATGTCACCATTTCGCCTTTATTGCCCAATAAAAGATTATACAATTGGATCTATTTGATAACGATGTACCTACAGGCCAGTCACTCTAGATAGTCAGGCTGATGTTTGAATATATAGGCCTGATCTACGGCTAACTGCACCAATTTGAGAATGATGAAAGGTCGATCACTCTAGATAGTCAGGCTGATGTTTGAACATATAGGCCTGATCTACAGTCAGCTGCACCAATTTGAGAATGATGAAAGGTCGATCACTCTAGATAGTCAGGCTGATGTTTGAATATATAGGCCTGATCTGCAGTCAGCTGCACCAATTTGAGAATGATGAAAGGTCGATCACTCTAGATAGTCAGGCAGATGTTTGAATATATAGGCCTGATCTACGGTTAACTGCACCAATTTGAGAACAGTTAGCTGCACTTTAAATAGAACAGGTTTTCAATATGCATGTTTTTCTATCATGCATTCCCTTAGCTATTATTCCAAAGGTGACTTAAATCATATTTTTAAATTAAATATTCTTGCTGAAATTACACTCCTGTATTTTGGACAAGGTAAAATCCACAGCTACAAGAATGTAATTTATCTTACTCTTAGGCATTTCTCTCAGGGATGTTGCAAATTTGTCATAGTAGAGGCTTGATGTTACAGCTTCTTTTTTTTATATTATTGGAGCAAAACATTTAACATTGTGTCTTGGGTGACCTCATATTCCAGATGGCAAGCCAAAAAAACAATTTGTTATTTATTATATTGTTGCAGTCAAAAAGGCAATATTGTTTGATTTTCTCTTCACATGGATGGAATAGAATTCTCATACAACTCACAATTAGTAACAAGGTGAGCCAGTACATGTAAACATATGTATGTAATGGAACAGAATTCTCATACAACTCACAATTAGTAACAAGGTGAGCCAGTACAAGTAAAACATATGTATGTAATGGAACAGAATTCTCATACAACTCACAATGAGTAACGGGGTGAGCCAGTACATGTAAACATATGTATGTAATGGAACAGAATTCTCATACAACTCACAATTAGTGACAAGGTGAGCCATGTGTGTATGTATGTCATAGTTTGTCCTAGCTTGTCTTATTTTCCTGATCTATTGACTTTCCAGCCCATGCATGATAGTGAGGGCCCTTGTGTTTATGCTCTGTCCAAGGCTGGCCATGGAGTTGGCCCTTACCTGCTTTGCACTACAAAGGGGTTTGAATATGAAAAAACCCCATAATTCTGTGTATGAAATATTATATCATGATTTAATATGACATTTGAAAACTGTTTAATCTTATTCAATTGGTCATTGTGATTATTTGCAGGTAATGAAAATAGCAATGTGGTGAAAATCTTCTTCTTTTTTTTTCATAGACACTCTTTTACTTTGTTTTCATGCCATATGGTTGCCTATGATATATCTTTGACATTCTTGGTTGAAAATAAAATTGTCTATTGTCCTCATCTACCATTCTCATTCTTAACCTTTACACACTCATACATTGTTTACAAACCATATTCTTTGCCATTGTTGGTGTTATGATCCACCCATACACTCCCAGTCATATCAATAATTTATTTTCCACTATTATGTATCTAAAAAATATATTGCATGCAGAAAAAAATGGTAGAGTAAAAGGCTAATTGCTAGTAAGTAGGTCAAGGCTATTGTATGTATAGTATGTATTTGCTCTCCACCTGTTTGGGAAAGGCATTAAAATATATGTCATCCTTATGTTGTAGATGGGGTAACACGGTAACACATACATAGGCCTACTTATTTTGACGTACTGCTATGATGTATCATTCACATTATTTGACTACACCTGAAGTCTTGGGGCCACTATGTTAACTGATAAGACATGTGTGAAGGCTGAGAATCACTATAATATCATGTTAAGTTGTGAGTAGAATTAAATGCAATATGAGTGTGCCAAGAGGGATTGCAACAATATTTTGTTACTTTCATACAAGCAGATAGTCAATAGGACAAGATTGTTGGAAGATATTCTCCTGCAACTTGATTTTGCTATTCTGGAAGTACCCAAAAAAAAATCATGAGATTTCTTGTTCACCATTGCAAAGTTGTTTGTCATGGTACTTTTTACTCACAACAGATCAATCTCTGGGAAATAAAATAAAAAACCTCAACCACTTTCCACCTATTATCATTGAAATTTATTTGATTCCAAGTTAGATTTTGAAAATAAATAATAAAACAAAAATAATTCTAAACCAAAATGAGGAATGAAAACTGGGAAAGTAAATCTGTAAAAAATTAAAAATGTCACCATAACCTATAAACAATGCCTGAGTCTTCAGCCGTCATACAATTTAGTCATGATTATTTGAGCAATTTTGTAAAAATGGAGGTTGCAAACTAAACCTGCCTTAATTTTTCAAGTGCTTTGAAGAAAGCCCTGAAGAGTAGGATCTTTGAATATGACAGACCAGTGGTCTGTGAATCGAGTGGTAAATTTAATTTGGTGGCTTGTTACTGTTCAACCATGAATAGACCTAACCCATACAGGGTACAAGGGTCAAAGCATTTTACTTGTATAATATTTATTCCAGAGGTGGTGGGTTCATATTCATTGTATTTGTATATTTTTGTCAACCTAAATTTGTCATATTTCCCATTACATAACTTCTGTTTGGAATTGTCGCAAATGCTGCCACCTTTGAGTGTCCATTGTACATTTTTATGACAAATAATAAAATCCCTTGTACTATATTATATTTCTAAACATTTTGTTTTTAATTATTTGTTCTTCCTTTTCCCATCAGTGACTTCATCTAGGGACTGAAAATATTTGTTTTGTTTTGTCAGCTAAATCCATTTACAATACTGCAAAGTAGCAGGGCCCATCAGCATCAGCATGATACTGTAGACACAAAATACAAAGGTGCCTCAACAGGAAAGGGAGACAAGCATCAGGAAATCAGCCTGCTGTGTCTCACATTTTCTGCTGCCTTGGTTTTTATCACCCTCAGCTATGAAGGAAACTGTCAGGATAGTTTTACGTCCTGGGCAATTTAGTGCACTTTATGGTGTTAACTTTTTTTAAATAAAATATATTTATTTTGTCATGCCAAAGTATTATTAGTATACTAGTCGTTTGGGTGCATTGATTCAGATTTCGTGACATTTGAATTTGAGACCAGCAAATGGACGGACCCCAAAACTGATTTTAAGATATAAACATGATTTCAAAACAAAGCAAGACACATAAAGGACAGAAAAAACAACAACCAAACAATGTATTGTTTATTTGTGGGGAAAGATGTATTGATATCATCATGAACTTGATCAAATGCATTTGTCTCTGTTTCTGTTGCGTCAAAGCACAGCGTGAGTCAGGAGATGGACTCCTCTTCTTCTTACTAGATACTGTTCTTCTTCTCCATAACCGTAACATTACTTATTCACAATTTTCTGCTGCTTTAGTTCAAGTTTTTGCTTTGGTAAAGTTGGAATTATTTCCACTTTGAAAAAAAAAGATGATCTTTAAAAACATAATATTATCAATTCCTTCCAATATATATTTTCATGCTTTTAATTTTTACAATATATAGAGAGTGAGTCAAAAGCAGAGTTTTACAAATGCAAAATTTTCTTCTGAAAATAACGGGCCATTGACAACAGTAGGGTACACTCTTACTTGAAAAGCGTCATATTTTTTTCAAACGATGGTACAGTGCAAACAGGTATATCAACTTGACAATGGACCCAAGTTTGATTTATGGAACCTAGAGTTAAACTGACATTGATTTAGTTCACACTTTACATCAAGTGATTTTTATCCGTCTAAAATCAGCCATAAAATAATGACTCTTACTCTTACACTTATCTGCATAGGATCAATTTCCTCATTCTGCACACACCATCAGCATTACGCAAAGCAAAATCTTAGATTCCCGGAACAAATCATTTCCAATTGTTTTATTGCTGAATTTTAAACTGTCAAAATCTACTTGGCAGAATGTAATGTAAGCACCAAATCGCAAATAAGTGATGGCAATTTAACATTAGATTCCTCAAATAAACTCAAAGCAATGGGCCCATATAATTCTGTTCATCATTACCAAGAAGGTTATGTCACATTCTCTCAGAGATTCTCCAGATCGTCTTACTACAATTGTAACAATGCATAGTACTCTTTCCAAAAGGAAATGGCAACTAGAGAACAACAAATGTCCCAGAGACACACATAGGTCAAAGTCTTTTTCATTGAGATACCATGGCAAAATGACAAACACATTATCCAGCTCATTTCCTTTTATTTTTATATCTGCTGCTATCTAAATGATAGATAGATGTTATGAAATAATGGGATGGGTTTTCAAAATGTGATTGAGCATTATTTAAGCGTTGTGAGGACATATAAAACAATTCTAGATTAAACAAAATAGTATCTATCTCTTTTTCTTTCTTTTTTTTTTCTTTTTTCTTTTTTTTCAAATTTTTTTTTGGGGGGGCATAAAAGGTCCAACACGAGGAGAGAAAAGAGGCTAAGTAAATTTTAGTTCAAAGCAATCCTGCTTAAAACACAAAATCCAACTGACCAGAAGTGATGCAACATCTTGTCACTAGTAAGATGAGCATGGCTACGGATGATATAGGCTTCTACTCTGGATTCTCCCTGCTTAAAAAAAGGTATTTTTTCCAAATTCATCCTAATACCTCTTCTCATTCTCTTCACTTCAGTCAAGCTGACCTTTCACACTTTCAGCAAGTCCAGCAGGTTTATTTCACGTCTCTGGGCTACTTTGACAGGTCCCATTGTGTATGAAGCGTCCATCTCATGCCCTCTACCAGGTACCTTTGTCAAACAAAATCCAATTGATCTGTGGTTTTAGAAATAGGCTGCCTATTGGGGTCTGGTTTAAAACTATCACTTTTCATAATGAATACAAAAATTGATTCCGCATGAAACCAAAGAGACCATGAATTCATAAGGCTTTAACAATTGATGAATGTGAGTATAACCCCCCCCCCCCCCCCACCCCCAAGAACTAATATTAGAATGGCTGACATCAGCTTCTATATAAAAATTATCCCTTTGTCTCTCCCATCCACTACAAATCACTATGGAATAGTTGAAGGCTCTAGCCACTCAAGCATTTAGCAACTCTTACCGTAGCAAAGCTTTGAAAGGGAGCTGTATAAAACATTTTAATGCATCAAAAAGATATTGTTTAAACATCACATTTGTAAAATATCATCACAGTACTATCACATCTATAGCCAACTATCATACTACAGTCATAATCACATGGGTGACGAGTACATAGAAAAAAGAACCATTATGTATCCGTGAGCACGGAGCGCTCAAATAATGTTTTGTCATCCTCTGATAAGACGTTCTTTATGGTTCATCATCAATTACATTCCCAGCTGCAAGCTGGTTCGGTTCTCATTTTTTTAAAACTGGGAAGAGTCAGTCAATCGACGCAAAGTACCTCATCTCCAAGGACGGCAATGAGATGTCGATCATGGAAACCCATCACACCCCATTTGCATGGATGTGCGATATCTAATCCATCAGGTCACAGCCCCTCCCCAAGATAGGTGAAATCAGAGTAAGAAAAATAAGATTGACAAACATCCAGTAACATGACATTTTTCAAACCTAATGACATTCAAACCATACTCACGCCCCTTTCAACTCATTTATAAAATGTTACAGATTTGACTATTCCAATTGGCGCACATTGACTGAGGTAAAAAATGACTTGTGAACTTTCTTAAACCAGCAAACACAAAATTACATCCTATAAATTTAACATGACATATTTTCATCTGATCATAATTTTGCGAAATATAATTCTTACTCAAAATAAAAAAGTTACGAGTGCAAAAAAATATATTATAGACTTTCACTTTCGTTACTCCCCAGATATAACAATCTTAATGGCATTGGCAAAATGAAAGACGGAATCTTTGAAGAATGAATAATTTTCAATATATTTTTACAAGCTGCAAGCATGAAACTCAAAGAAAAGGTGGAAGACACAATATGAAACAGAGCAGTAAAAGACAGATCAATGGATTTGGGAATCATATCTCTTACTTTTAGCTCAAACTACCATTCATAAACTGAATAATTACCAAATCCTTTCACTTCACTCACTCTCGTACTTCGTGTTGTATTATGTACACTATTTTAAATACTTTGAACAGATTCTGCCAACAAATATACCACACACGGAACATTGAAGATTGTCAATGCTCTCGCAAGATTTGTAAAGGTGTTGTTAAAATTTGCATCAGAAACAAGGTTGTGCTATTTTCTTTAAAAAGTGAATCTAAGAGGTTTCCACCTTGATTTTTCTCACATCAGACCTGCCACACCTGATCTCATCACTAGTTGATTAAATGTCTACAATAACACAGCAGGTTTAATATCGACATAAATAAAGAAGGCAGCGTTATTCTAAAGATGTGGAGAGATCAAGATATAAATATGGGAAAGATGGGGGATAAAAATGTTGGGGATATATTTATATATTTTTCAACAAGATGATAATTCTATAGTGTATGCGTTTGTGTGCAGTAAAACAATAGAAAGATTAAATAACAGCATTTTAAAAAAAAAAAATTACAATTTAGATTATAGCATGTTCATGAAATTTTTTTTTAAAACATTTGTAAACACGAGTCTGGTATTCAATTCATCTTAAAAAGTCTGATCTACTTTGTAGAATCATGGTTAAAATCTTTAAACACCCTGGTTGAGAAATGTCATCAGTATCAGACCGCTGCCGCTGCAACCATTGAGCAAAAGATGAAAGTATTCAAGACAAATGCAAGCATCACTTCACCCTAAAGCTCTTCAACTTCAACCCAAGCATCATTCACAGGAATGAGACCAATAGTTAAAACCAGCCGGTCACGGTGTTGGCTCCGTCAAAATCAATTCCAGGAAGGACCCTGACTGACACTGACTCCTCTGAGAAGAAAAATGAAATTAAGAGCCTGACCCAAAAGAACCGTGGAAAAGGATATGGAAGTCCAGGAAAGCAGCACTACAAGCCCCAAATTAACCTCATGAAGTTCGGCCTGCGTGTAAACCCGACAAAAACAAAGTTGCTAAAGAACGGCACAGATGTTGGGCAAAGCATCCCGACAGGCAAGTACCTGCAATACCTATGTCGGCACGTCTGCAATAAAATGCAGCAAATGCGACAAGTGGGTGCATCGAAGGTGCAGTGGTTTGAAGAAGTTGCCGAAAACCAATACTTCT
>JARFNW010133503.1:0-11124 GCA_031763155.1 Dirona albolineata | reverse complement strand
CTCTCTCTCTCTCTCTCTCTCTCTCTCTCTCTCTCTCTCTCTCTCTCTCTCTCTCCCTCTCTCCCTCTCCCTCCCTCCCTCACAATGACAATTTCATAGTAAGCAGTAAATAAATTTTTCTCTCTAAATATTTCAGGGGTGACGATGCTCGTCTTGTATGTTCCTATCCTGGTCGCTTTGTTACTCGATGAAAGCTCAGCACCAAAGGCCAGTGAACAGTGCCAAATCCTCAGCAACAGATCTTTGGAAAAACTTATCGAGATTGGCCGTCTCTACCCGGACCATTTTAGAACTGTGATGACCATGTCTGCTAGTCTCAAGCCAAGGCTAGAGGCTGCTGTGAAATTGAAGCAGCGTGTCGAAGCCAATGAGAAAGCAAAAGCAGCTGCAAAGGCAGCAACCCAACAACCAACAAAGCCAACCATCACCCTCAAGATGGATTTTAGTAACTTCAAAGCATAGTGAAATGATTGAAAGGTTGATTGCATTTATGATTTGCTAGAACTATACTCAGTGTGATATTCATGATATATTATTTATTATTATTACTATTATTATAATTATCATTGTATTTGTTGACGTTGTATAGAAAATGTATGTGAGAATACTTTGTCATGTTGTAGTTTTAAATCGAAAACTTAATTAGTGTAAATATATGTTTAATACTGTGTGTTTTACAACAATGCAATTTCCCATTGGTGCTTTGTTGAAGAGATTTTTTTATTGATTTTTTTTTAAATCCATGTTGTGAAGAATGTGTAAGGTCACCAAAATTAGTTCTACGATGATCATTGAAATAAAAACATGCGGGCAGCGAGTTGTCAATGCCAATGCCACCACTGATTAAAATATATGAGCAACGATTAAACTAAAGCAGATGAAAAGGTAGTGGTTTCGACTCCTCGCTGCCCATGGTATTTATATCGTGTACAACTGTAGTGTGTAAAATTTTCGAGAAGAAAAACATTATTTGATATTCAAGTGATTTTGTCCCTGCTGATCGAAGTAGCTAAGTCCCTTGGTGATAGCTTTAGTTGTGGATTTTTGTTTTCTCAAAATTTTGGGTATATTCGCACGCAAGTAAAATAAACAGGCTCTTTTAATTCTCAAAATGTGAATCTTTCGAAAGCAAATGAGGAGGAACTTGATGCTGTACATTGGAAAGAACTTGTTAGATTGTTGATTTAACAATATTTTAGTGCAGAACGAATGATATTTGAAGGACCTACACTCATTTATTAGAGATGTTTGAGCGTCACAACAAGCAAGGCTTTTGAGTTTTACCTCAATAACTCAATAACAAAGAGATTTTGAGTTTTATAACCACAAGTTGAAATGGAATCTGGTGGCGAGTTGGGGTAGAGGGGGATAGGCATCAATAGATTCAAGAAAACAAAGCAAAGGAAATCTGGCAATTGGTTTCTAAAATTTCCTGTTGAACTTTGTGTCACAATTGATGTATTAACAATTCTTTGTGTTATTTTAGACTGGGTCTGTCGGCCTGTAAAAGTTGTTTTACTGACCATGTTTGGCATATTATTCTATACACTGTGTAACATAAAAAATTATAAGCATTCTCAAATAACTATGAATAAAAGTCTAGACGGACTAGAAAATCTGAAAAATCTTGTATATTTGTTGGAGTTTGATTTTTTTTTACCTTTACTCACAAAAACATCAGTCATGAAGAGCTTTTTGGCTTGTGGAGCTGGTGCCTCTAGAAGAATACTTTTGAATGTCACAGCTGCTGTAAATGATGTGAAGTCTGTGGTCATATATTTGTACGAGGATACAGGACCATAAACTTGATCTTTATTTTGATCTTTAGCGGATAATGTCCTGGATCAAAAGGAAGCAATCAGAATAAAGCATATTTCCCATGGATAACGCAATAGGATAAGTTATCGGTAATATTTTTCTCTACAATTTTATCTGACTATTTTGGAGGTGACAAAATGTATTAAATTTTGCGTTCAACTTTGATGCCGTTTATATCGGTAAACTCCTATTGCATTGGCGTTTCGTGGTCTCATTTCCTTTGGGTTTTTGCAGCAAAATCAAATCCATCTTCTTTCTTTGCACAGTCGAGAATAGTCAGCCACCGGAAATCACCGATATTCAAAATATGGAATCATTCAAAAGTGCACTCGCAAATGCAGATATTTTTAGGCTAATAATTAATGAATATGTAGGCAAAAGGGCACAAAGCAGACAATATCTAATCTACGTGATGGGATTGAGACTTGCTTGTTATCTGTTATCTATTCCCTATAATGCCGTAACTAAACAGTGTAGGGACCAGCTCTGTGTCTGGCCGATAACAGTGTGCAAGACAGAAGGCTTCGATGCAAAGACCCAGGTTAAGTGCAAGTCTGTGCTCCACTAGTACATATGACCTGATACAGAGCTGGAAAATCTATGGATTAGCCCACTTTGCCAATAAACTTTGGTACAAGAAGCGATACACTGTTTAATGTTACTCATATCTGGACCAGACAACATGGTATTGTAGCCTGGGGTGTTCACCCAACAGCTATAGGACATTTACCAAAGAGGCAATGGATTGAGAAAACCAACATCCACACTCTATCTCTGCATACACGGGGATGGCAGAGGACTGATCCACTTGGAGGAACATGATCAGCAACGAGCAGACCAGCGCCGGTATTCAGACCATACGTTAACTGTTAGCACACTTTGGCACAATTTTGTACTTTAAAATATTACATGAATAATGCAATGTTGTTAGTATAATTCACTGCAATAAGGTTATGCCAAAGTGTTCTAGCAGTTAACGTATGGTCTGTTAATACGGCCCCAGCACTCTCCATCCACACATGATAATGAATGTATATAATATGTGAAGTCTCAAATAAGTGAATGTATTGTTAGATCTGCAGTGATGGGCATATTATGCTTTTTGCATCATACTGACATAATGTGGTTTTACAACGATGTTAGGGATTGCTTCAAGGACGTAAAGATAGACCTATTCAATATGTAGCCAACATCAAATATAACCGACCTGTGGAAATTTGCAAATATTGATAATGATAATTATGATGATGATAATAATAAAAATATTTGTAATAATAATAATAATAACAATAATTATAATAATTATAATGATGATGATAATAATAATAGTAATAATATGCAATGGGCTCACCACCTGCTCGTCTTTAATTCCTGATGCAGAGTCTTTTTAGCCATGAGTTAGGTGATTAATGGTGAAGTCCTCATTGACATTTGGATTTACTTCCATTTGTCATGTGCACCCTTCAGAGCTTAACATATGGCTGGCCCCTACACTGCTTCTTGGGGTATGAAGGGGACTCGATAAACAACAGACATAATAATATACCCATTTTTTTACATTATAGAGTGTCAGTGTCAGGTCAGCTAATGCACTTATGAAGCCTTTGGATGTGTAGTGTCGTAATACATGTAGTTAGGAAAAATAAGAACAGTAAGTATCACAGGTGTTAGAATGATATATGAATTGCAGGGTTGACAATATCCGTAAAATCATAGGATGAGTCTTTGAATTAAATTTGTTTTTAAATAAAAGAAACCAAGGTGTTTTTGTTTTTTTCATAAATATATTGTTTTATTTCTTTCAAAAAAGATTTTAACAAAAAATTATATAAACATATATATATATATATACATATTTACATTAATAACATTTTCAGAATCGTCATAATAATAATAATAATAATAATACAATTCTAACTATCGCCTAAGTTACAATACTGATAGTGGCAATAAGTAATGACAATGTTATGGATATTAATGATGAAATGATATAATGATAATGATAAATATTGTCGTGTCAGAGCAACTAATATCGTTAACTGTTATATTTCTGACTTCAAGGAAACAATGGCTGCATCACATAAGGTAGATACCATACTTCCATGGTGATGAACACAATTTTGGACTTAGGGAACTCAAAGAGGTCATACTAATACAGTAGTCTCAGCCAAAATACATGACCCGTCATATAATGTTTTTGCACGTAATCCAATTTTACAACCCTAGTTATTTTCAATTCAACCTCATTTAAGCCATCGCCCTGACCTCTTTCTCTTAAAGAAAAAAAAAGTTGAAAAAAAAAAGCCTGAAAATAGCCTATAAATATAAACTCTTCATGACATCCATTTGAAACCAACACACATAAAAATTTATATAATTATGTTTTAGGAACTTAAAACGGAATGGGATTAGACCTATCTTCTACAGTTTAAATGTAACAATTTTAAAAAGAGGCTAAAATGATGCGTCTTCAATGAGTTAAATAATAATAAATTCCCTTTATTCACCCCAGGGGGAAATTTGCCATTAGGATATATTCTGAGTGTAGACCGGAATAACACAGGCATCAGCCGTAGTGCAGCGCCTCAAAGTGGGATCAAGGTCTTGAGAAAAGATCCAGAGCTTCCACCGGGTTTTGAACCTGCAACCTCTTGAACCAAAGGCGAGTGACTTAACCACTGCGCCACCGGCTTCCCATGCGTCTTCAATGAGTTAAAGTCTTATCAAGAGCAGCTATGAAGAGACAGAATAACTAAACACCAGTGAACCACATTCTCAATCGTCTGTAACGACAATGATAAGTCAACCAACTAAACCCAAAACAAAATGGTGCCCATTTTGAAAAAGTAAATGACACAATCTCATTGAATATTAGTTATTACACCAAACCATCACTGTCAATCATCAAAGAGATACACAACACATGATACAAAATACTGCAGAAATATAAACAAATCAAACGGACATCATCCATCAACAAATTGTATTTCAAAAGCATTTCTACACACAGGAATGTTACTGGCTTGATCACAAAATCAGTTTCTTGGATGAGAAGTTAAAGGTTTAATACATCCATAATGGGTTAGACTATTATTCAATAATTTCAATATATTATGCCTTCCTAATAATCATTATCGCTATACAATTAGTTTATGCTTATGCAAAACAATACCAAAATGATGTAATCAATTAATTATTATTACTATCAACATCAACTAAAAGCAATTCCGGGGGAGATAATCCATTGTATAGTGTGAGACATTGTATAGACTATTTATTGCAATTGTTTCCCTTGGATTCTTAGATAAAATTCAATGTCTGTTGATGTTGTTAATGTTAAAGTCCTTATTTTTAACCTTCGTTCTAATAAGTTATGCCACCTCTCTATGTATTCATTTAAGAGGACACCTTAATTTTTTAAAGGCTGATTCCATATTCTAACCCGCCCCCCTCCTAAAGCAAAAACAAACAAACAAACAAAATAACAACAAAAATGACATGCAAATGTTGCTCAGCTTTAAACAATTATTAATTATTGATTGCATCACACAGTGGATGTTGACTGTATGGGAAAATGTTGAATGTCAATTAATTACTTGTAACCTTAGCATGCATGAACTTTATGCAAAGTAATCTTATTAAAGATTGTAATTTTTACTTCCTGTTTACTGTACCGGTTTTCCTATCAAACAGACCAGTGCCCTTTTACTCTTAATTTCAAAATAAATTTACTGAAATTCTAATCTAATCTCATCATCATTTATTGCATTTAAAACATATAATCTTTAACCAGAAGAACATAGACGAGGGAAAATTTGAAGCAGTAAAGTGATTAATTTCACATCCTGAAAACGGGGTTCAAATATCGGGAAAAAAGTTCTAATAAATTCAGACTGGATGTGGGAGTAAGACAGAGGAGTGGGCTAAGACCCAGTTATATTTATCACTTTTAAATTTAATTGATTCAATCTAAAGACAATGCAAACGTATCAGATATTTATTTAAATGAAGGTTGACTACGTGGAAATTGGGTACTGTATAATCATCAATGTTGTCATCTGCATAATATTATGATGTATGTAACAAGAAGATCATGTACGTAATATAAATTTGCTGAATAGTATAGGCAGCTAAAAATTAAAGTACTGTCTGTAATAGCAATAAACTGTAACAAACTAAATAAATCAAAGAATGGCCAGTAGGGTTGGATAGTTTAGGAGCAGGAGTAAGGGCTGCTGGAACTGAAAGGGGGCCAAAGAATATGTAAAGCAACCAAAGAGTAGCCAACTAAGGCAATCATTTATATTTCTAAAAAGGGAACACTAACAACTAAAGACAGAAAGAAAATGTAAGGGTCAGACAGTACAAAGAAAGTCAAACTCCCTCAGAATTATCACCCAGCATGATCTACATATCCTCATCTTCACTCGAACTTACTGTCTTTCTTTTCCTTTTTCCTCTTTTCGATACTTTTCTCTTTTTCATCTCCTCCTTCTCCTTTTTCTTTTTCCCCCTTTGCTCTTTTTTCTTTTGCTCTTTTTTATTTTCTTGCTCGTTTTTCTTTTCTTGCTCCATTTTATTTTGCTCTTCTATCTTTTCTTGCTCCATTTTCTTTTGCTCTTTTAACTTTTCTTCTAGTCTGATTTTCTTTTGCTGAATGCTTTCTTGCAGTTTTTTGCTCAGAATTTCTTTCTTCTCTTGCTCTTTTCTCCTTTCTTCCTCTTTCTTTGCTTCCTCGTCCTGAACAAAATATCTCACACACTCCTCACTGGTCAGCACCATATTGTGCAGGACCTCAACCTTTCGCCTCTTCACCCCTTGCACCTGAAGAGTTTGTGAACGAAGGAAGTCGTCCAGACTAAGAGGAGAAACGGATGAAGATGATACAGAATCAGTAGAATGGGGGAAAATTTGCACAGAAGAACTGGACGGACTGGAAGTTGAAGCTGACGGACGATTAAGGCAAGAGGCTGAAGAAGGACACAAAGTATTCCAGATAGAAATTTTGCCCTCCTTCCAGGTGTTGTAAAAGCAGTCGTCAGTGAGATCATACCCCACTTCCATACGCCTCTCAAACTCTTCCCTTACCTCCTCCGTCATGATGCTTTCCAGCAGTTGGAACTTTTCTGCGAGGCTGGGGGGCCCAGACAAAGATGGTGTGGATGAGGGTGCAGAAAAAGAAGAAGATGGCAGGGGTGCATGAAGCATATTGCAGGTCAACATCTCCTTAGTATCCAAAACAACATCTTTGCAGAGGGGGAAGAGCCCAGCCTTTTCAAAGCCTACTCTCGCCAACTCAGCACTGCAACTGCAAGATTTTTCATATGCTGTTTTGAATACTAAGGGAAATGAGGCCTTTGTCACGGCCATCCCAGGATTTTGGGTCTGGAAGTCTGCGACAGCATCCCCCCAGTGTTGTTTGAGGCTCTCAAAGAAGGACAGATCGAGAGGCCGCAGAAGGCTGGTATTTGCTTGGAGACAGTATAAAATGACTCCGTTCTCCAAACAAATGTCACTGGCCAGTTTACTCTTGTGACTTCTCAGCCCCTCCAAGAATAGCAAAACTGGTCGCTTCACCCTCTTCTCGTTCAGGCCAGGGACAAACACTTTCTTCAACCAGTTTGAAAATAATTGCTCCGTAACCAACCCGTTTTCACTGAGACCCACCGAACATTCTTTAAAATGGTCAAATGGGTTCAAAACCAATGTCTTTCCTGGTATGACGATGAGAGGGCGGTTGAAATGGCCTGCAGCAGACATGCAGCACAAAGTAGTTATTTGATGCCTTGACCTACTGGTGTTTAGATATGGATGATGGTCCTCTCTGGGTGACAGGACCGTTTTCGATAGATGGCACATGGCAAATCCAAATTCACCACAATTATACCAACGATCTGGTTCATGGAGCAGTGACGGGTCAGTCTCCTGGATGAAAGAGCTGAGGCCATCAAACCAGTCCTCCATTTTTGATGGAGCGACGAGGGCTTTTACAGACCCCTGCTCTCGAGTTGTGCGCTCTGTAAGCTCAGGATGGCGTTTCAGAAAGTCGTAGTACCTGCAGAAGAGTGTAAAGAAAAGAACTGTAGATTACAAAGTTGTGCATTTTTTAATCCTCACATGATCTGTTTGCTAGACAGAATTTTTATTCAACTTATAATTTGTATTACTCTTTTTCTTTCCATTTTAAAATCACACAGTTTCGTCTTGATATAATAATAATAATAATAATAATAATAATAGATAGCCTTTCTATAGCGCTTTACCCCGCTGAACAGGCTCTAAACGCTTTACAATCATAATACAAAACATAAAAAATATTGACGGTAAATAAATATAGTCATTCATGAAGTAAAAAGGTGAAATTTGAGTTTAAAAATTGTGACTTCCTGAACACCTGACATGCACCGATAGTGTTTGATATTGCTCTAAAAGTACTTTAAAAATTGACATACCAGCTTCTCTGTGGCAGGTTGTTGCCTTTGAACCTCTTGCTTCGCTCATTGAGCTGATTCAGATAAGTTTGTATGTTTTGGAGGAAGTCTTTAGTTGTAATCTCAAAGCCTGACCTGACCATATTGACAATCCACTGGGAGAACTGTAGAACATTATAAATAGGACATATTAATATCATAAATGTGATATCAAATGCATGCATTACATAGGAAGATGTGTGACATTTCATATTTTATGAAACTTCATTTGTACTCTACAGTAGGTATATAAATATAATTCAGATTGTCCAATATAAAATCATAACCACGCTCATTTTTGAAATATCATGCGTACACACGATGTTCATGTTACACAGTATCACAATCACAGTATGTTGTGAACTTATCATATTCATAATGTTCTTACTCTTAGTCTTACCTTGGTTTCTTCATCAACTGTCAGCGCCGTTTTGGGAATGATGGTGATTGGGGACTTCATGTTTATTTTATCCCTCAAAGTTGACCTTGGCACATCAAACTCCCGACAGGCTCTCCTAACTGACATACCAGCCTTTACAGCGTCCCAGGCTGCCATGAATTTTTTTGCACGGCTATTCTTCTGGAAAAAAAAAAAGAAAGATCGGGACCATAAGATGAAAATAATAATAATAATAACAATAATAATCAGGGTAAATGTGCTACTGTAAAGCGCTTAGAGCATGATGATGATCGTGAATAAGCGCTATATAAATGCCATTTATTATTATTATTCACTGTTTAATTAACTAACAAGTCTATTTTTTTAAGACACCAATATAAACTTTTCTATCGAATGTTAATCAACTCGGTCCCAGAATTTCAAAATTGTTTGTTTTAGTGCTTTTAGACAGGATTACTATTGATGACTTTAAGAAAACGTGATCCTTTTCATCATCTGTGAACACGATTTTCTTAACCCTCTAGCGCCCAATGATACTCTAAATTTCCTGGGTAGAGCAATTCATTTTTCTTTATAAAAACCCACTACACATGGGAGACAGGGTTCCAGCTTTTTCTAATGTAAAAACTTTCATTTTATAATTGTCAGTATGTGCCATATTAGTTTGCTCATTGGGCAGATTATAAGGAACAAAAAACAAAAAACAAACAAACAACAACAAAAAAACAAAAAAAAACAACAATGTGTCAACTTTGTCACACTGGGCACTAGAGGGTTAACATCATCAATAATTAAATGCTTAAAAAAAAAGTCTTTTTGTCTTCCTAAGCCCCTCCATGTAACCATGTAATTTCATCATGACAGACACGATGATTCTCATTGCCTCATTACGTCAAAGCTGGTGAAAGCCTATGTCCCATCGCTCAAAATAATAGGGTGAAAAAGTCTAAATCTGACTTCAGAATCGTCATCAAGGTCAAATTCTCTGATAAACAGAAAACCCAAGCAAACAGTTTTCACCTATCATTAATAATTCGTCATTCCGTCATTCATTGGTGCACATAGCCACGTTGACACGCCTCCCCCCCCCCTCCCCCCCAATCCCCACAGATATTACTAGCCCTAGCTCTGCATACTGTTAATATCAAACACCCGCCTCCATCCTAACCCCACCCCCCTCCTTCCCCCGGCCCCACTCCCTCTCTAACCCCTGTGTCAAAACTTACCTTGAAAACACGATAGGGTATTTGGATTGACAGGTAAACCAAACAGATCGTGTGGGGAAGGTTTATGGCTATGACACTCAGTCTCACCACCTGAGGATGAAATCAATAGTAATAATGATGATGATGATGATGGTGATGATGATGGTGATGGTGATGGTGTTGATGATGATGATGATGATGATGATGATGATTATGATGATGATGGTGGTGGTGGTGGTGGTGGTGGTGGTGGTGGTGGTGGAGTGGTAACATTGGTGTCTGGTAGTGATGTTGATGAGAAAAGGGAGGTATTTTTCCACTGCACATTATTGTCCATGTTCCGTTTTCATTAAAAAAAATAGGAGTTATGCAAATGTCTAAAACCAATACATAAAGAAAAAATTGTTTATGACAATGAAACGTTGAGTTCTGAGTTGAAGTACTGTTGTGGTTTGAGATCCTTTAGATACCTATACTTCCGACTCGAGCCAGGGTGTTCAAACTTGATTTTGCCCACCTTGGCAAGATGCCAAGATGCGTCGTTAGTGTCGAGTGTCGAGCGGTCGTCGCCTGAGATGTGAAATAAATGTAACCATGCTGCAGAGGTGTGGGGAGGGAGGACAAGCGGCATTGCTAACTTGTTACCCGTTTAGCACTTTGTAGCACTGTTTACAGCTAAAATGTTTAAATTGTGGCAAAGCGATTTCAAACTATTAATATATTATTTAACTGGAATTTTTATTAATTTGTCTGGTCTAGTATATTAAAATTTTTTTCAAATATCAGACGTTTCGAAAATACAGACCAGGAAAAAGATGAATGACATAATAATGCTGATGATGATGATGATGATGATGATGATGATGATGATGATGTTGATGTTGATGATAATGATGATAATAATAATGATGATCACCAGACAATGTTCCTCTATCCTTGCCAACGATCACGTGATTATGTTCCAATATCCTTACCAACGATCACGTGACAATGTATCTCTATCCTTACCAACGATCACGTAAAAATGTTCCTCTATCCTTGCCAACGATCACGTGATTATGTTCCAATATCCTTACAAACGATGACGTGACAATGTTTCTCTATCCTTACCAACGATCACGTGACAATGGTCCTCTATCCTTACCAACGATCACAATAATAATAATAATAATAATAATAATAATAATAATAATAATAATAATAATAATAATAATAATAAAATAATAATAAT